>VZRJ01006768.1:465703-499194 GCA_013397565.1 Ptilonorhynchus violaceus | reverse complement strand
TTGTGCCTGCTGGTTCCCGGGAGCTGTGCTGCCTGATCCCGGGAGCTGTGCTGCCTGATCCTGGGAGTTGTGCTGCCTGATCCTGGCACATTCCCACGCGGGGAGCACTTCCCCAGCTGGCGGGGACAGGACTGAGGGTGGCAGAGGGACACGGGGCCTGACCCAGCTCCTGCAGCTCCTGCTATGGAAGGGAGCCGGTTCCCCCTGCACCTTCATTAAGGTTTACTCCTGTTCCCAAGTGAACCAGGAGAGCAGAGAAACTTTTCTGAATCTCATCCCACACCCATCAGCAGCCTGTGGACCGTGCAGCCGGAGGGCACAGCCCAGCCCCTCATGCCTGAGCAGGGCTCAGTTTCCATGGCCGCATCCCTGACTGCTCCTGTCCCTCGTGCCAGCGGTACCTCAGTCCTACTCCAGCTCTTGCATCCAGATTTCCTGTGTACTATGGCACAGTTCAGCTCTGAAAGTTTTTTCTTGGTATAATATGAAGTAAAAAAATATTTCAAAATAGGACATCTACAAACAAAATATTCTAGCCATTCCAAAACAAGAATCAAAATTAAATTTTTCTGTTTTCTATCAAATCCAACACCAGTTCCAGGATTGTCCATGTCTTGCTTTTTTTGCCCCCCTCTTTTCTGGGAGTGTTTTGGCAGCTCTGCAGATCCCCTTCCCCTTGTGCACCCGTGTCCCACCCCATTCCTGGAACTGCTCTGGATTTTCTCCCTCTCCGATGGACACAAGCCTTGCTTTTGTGTCCCAGAACGTGCATCCCACTGCAATTCCACACTTTTACACTCACACCACTCCCAGAGAACACAACTCTTTTCACATGCGAAATCACAAATTCCTGGGGAAACCCTGGTGACTTTCATACTTGCAATGAAATGCTCTCATTTATAGATGTGAATGTTTTCTGGCCACAAAATACTTAAACATTCAATACCTCTTGAGGTGAAACCATTTCTTTCAAGCTCATTTAGGAGCCATCAGCCACTCTCAGCTTTCCATAGCTGGAAATCACCACTGATGCATATTCCCTCCTCTGCTTTGCTTTCTTAAATTAGGATAAATGCTAAATACTGTGTTTACTTCTGCAAGACAGCAGTCAGTCAGCTCTCCACGGCCTGAGCATTCAGGTTTTCTTCTCTGTACTTGTGGGATCACATTTAGAACTCCAAGAGTACGCTGGCACTCGAAGTCAAGTGCTTCCAGTGTTGAAAGCACCAAAATTGAGGCTGTGCTCAGCTCCAGCCTCTTGAGCAGGATCATTACAATGCGGTCTTTAATTACATGATCATATACTGGTTTTTCCACAGAATCCCTAACTCATTCCATGCCTGGGTAGTCATTCAATATTTCCCTTAATCCTCCCCATCTGATGTGTGCCGCAGGCTTTATTTGCTGCACACCATCCAAAGCCTCTGTTGACTACGGAATTATTCATTTCCTCTGGGGGTTCCTCTGCTCTTTCAACGGGGCTCTGGATGCCTCTCAAGTGCTAACAAATGTATTTCCACAAAACACCTGTGTAATGACCTTGCACTTTCTCCCTCGAGAGCTGAGGCAGAGGGATGAGCACCAGCACGGGGAGCCCGGGTTCGGATGCTCTCCTACCGTCCCACGCCATCCCTGGAGCTCGATTTTCCATGGACTTAGCATTTCTTTACATTTCTCCTGTTCAGAGCACAGCTCCTGTTGGCGTCAGTTCCAAGTGCTCAGCACTCCTGTAAACCTGACCCCAAGGATCTCCCACTGGGGACCTGGCAGCGAGAAAGGCATAATTAACTCAGCTCTAAATTCTGGGGGAAATGCAGGGGTAGGAAGGAGCCCACATGAGAGTGCACTTTTTTCTCGTGCAATCCCTCACTTTGTTCCATTAAGGTTTCTGATCTTCCAGGGAATGAGGGATCCTGAGTGGTTACACAGTCCCTCCAGAGAGCCCAGCCCATGCACTGCACAGAACCTGAAGGAGGACACGGCATCACTGTGCAACGGAGACCAGTAAAAACTCACAGCCTTCCTTGCTCCATCCCCTCACATCCCACTCTCATCTCCTCTCCACCTTCAGATATTCCCTCATCCCCTTGGGAATGGCTTTGTCCTTGTGCTGATTCCTGTGCACCTCTCCCACCAGACCTCTCAATCCAAAGCCATCCCTCTCCCTTCCTCACGCCCAGGAGCAATTTCCCGGCCTGGAGAGTCTCCTCCAGCCGTGGCTCTCAGGCTGGAGCAGGGCTCTGGCATCACGGATAATTTTTATCCTTATGAAGACAAGGAAAAGCGTGGGATGTGGGAACTGGCTTCACATCGCTCCTCTTCAGCTCCTTGCCCTGGGAGCAGGGTGTGCAGCCTGAGCTCAGGGGTCCCACGACAGCAGCAGCTTCTGTCCCCAAAGAGCACTGGAGTGTCCCAGGCTCTCGCTCTGCCCAAGCAGAGACTGAACAGATGTGGAGCAGGGGCTGGGCCCCTGGTGCTGCAGAGAGCACACGGAGCAGGAATGAGCTCGAGACCTCAAGGGAAAGGCAGAAAGATGCTGCCAGGGCCCGTGGATGGTGTGCAGGACCTGGCTGTCCTTGTGACACCTGTGATCCCAAATCTGCCATTGTGGAGGAAACTTCATCCCATCCCTGTGTTGTGGGGGAACCCTCCCAGCTCTGCCCTGGCTCCTGCTTTTCCCAGCAGCGTTCACCGTGCTCTTCCGGCACTCTGGGATATCCAGCCGTGGTCAGATGTGGGTGCTGGAGGTGCCTGCAGGAGTTGGTGCTGTCCAGCACCCGGGCTCCAGCTGGTGAGGGCTAAAGCAGTGGCTTGAACCACAAAACTTAACCCAAATGGCTCCATCACCATGGCATGGTGCATTTCCCAGTTTTATTTCCCAGCCACTAACGGCACTTGGCACCTGTAGAAGTTTGTATTGCCAAGGCTCAGGGTTTTAGCAAGAAACCAGAAAGATATTTCAAAGCTGATTATCCCCCTGCCCTGAGACCCCACTGTGTGCCCACGGGTGGGAGCTCTGTGGGGCTGGGATGTGCTCTGGGAGCTGACACTGATCCCACAGGTAGCAGCAGCAGCAGCAGCTTTCCCACCCTGTGCTGTGCACGGATCCTGCTCTTGCCCAGGGGAGGGGATCCCCAGGGGATGAGATCCCGAGGGATGGGCAAGCAACCATCTGTCCCTCTCCTTGTTGTCCAAGCAGCCTGAATCTGTTTCTCTGTTTGTTTAGGAAAGGTTTCCTGCTCACCTTCCCAAGCTCCCAGACAACTGCTCTGACATATTTTCCCTGTCAATGCAAAGACAACACAGTCTGTTAAAACAGCTGCCTGAGCCTCCCAGGTTCTGGTATTACAAAGCCATTCCCGAGGGACTGGCAGGGCAGTTCCCAATCCTACGTAGTCCAGACCAGACCTCCAGCTTGCCCCAGAGAGGCGCAGCATGTTCCCGCTTCCAGACCTGTTACTGAGACAATCCTCTCCAGACAAGGCGGATCAACAGCTTGCACCCCAGCGACCCATCTGCTCTTCCGAGTGGGTAACGGGGCTGCGTCGCGCTGTGCTCACACTGGTATCACCTTCCCCGGCTTTTCCGGACACAGCCCCGAGCCAAGGACAGACACAGCTCCGGCGCCGAGCTGGCCCCGAGCAGGAGCAGCAGGGCCTCGGAGCCACGTGCAGCAGGCAGAGCAGGGGCTGCGCAGCAGCTCACACAGGGCAGTGCAGCCCCTGCAGCAGCACAGGCCGGGGCTGCTCTGCAGGAGAGGGCACTTTGCTGGTCACAACTCCCCTGCTGCTGTGCCTGCCCCGTCCACACCTCCTGTATTCCCATCAGGAGTCCTTTAATTGAAACCTTGTGCTGTAAAAGAGAAGCTTCAGGGTGAATGAATTGCAGCCTTCCAGTACCTGAGGGGAGCCCGCAAGGAGGATGGAGAGAGACTTAACAGGAGTGACAGGACAAGGGGGAATGGCCTCACACTGAGAGTGGGCTTAGATTGGATATTGGGAAGAAATTCTTCCCTGTGAGGGTGGGGAGACCCTGGCACAGGTTGCCCAGAGAAGCTGTAGCTGCCCCTGGATCCCTGGAAGTGTCCAAGGCCGGGCTGGACGGGGCTTGGAGCACCTTGGGATAGTGGAAGGTGTCCTTGCTCATGGCAGGGGGGGGAAAAAGGTGAGCTTCAAGTTCTCTTCCCACCCAAACCATTCTATAATTTCATGACTCTATGAAATCATGTCCAGAGACCGCCAGTAAGAGCCACCTTCTCCCTCTCCATAACCCAAAGGATTTCCAAAAGAGCCAGGCTTCTCTTCAGAGTCCATGCTTCTCGGGCTAAACCTCTTCCCAGGACTCCTGAATCAGGCAGGACCTTTGGGTCCTCAGTTCTGTCCTGATCTTGCATTTCAGCTCATGCCATTCAGCAAACTCCTCTCCTGGCACGGCCAGGTTGTGCCGTACTGCTCAGCACACCCTGTGCCCAGAGAGCTCTGCTCTCCCCGTTCCCACTCCTGCCAGGCCTCTGGGCACGCTGCTGAACACGACGGCATCCATCCCAGTTCATCCATCCCAGAGGGTGGTGGCTCACATTAGCCCTCTATCGAAGCTGCCGTTGCAAAGTGGGGCGTGCTTGGTGGCAGCGGGGCCAGCGGGAGCCCCTGCGGGTCCGCAGGAACACCAAGGGCTGAGGGGCTGCCAGAGGATGGACACGGCCTGGAGCAGCCTCAGGGGCTGCTCGCTGCTGCTGCAGGCAACAAAAGGACCAGGGAGGAGACAGAATGTGGCCTGCTGGCCCGAAATATCAAATCTGTAGGAACTCTGCTCGTGAGGAACTCTAGGACAGGTGCTGTAGGATGCCTAAGGCCTCAAGGGGCATGTCAAGGTCTTCTTCCACAGCGAGCCCAGCCCATGCTGACAATGTCCTGCCTACACATCCTGCAGGGCTTCTCAGCTTCCACACATCTGGCAGGGGCTGGTTGCAGTTCACCTTCCTCCAGCCTGACCACCACCGTCCCTGCCACGTCCCTGGCCAGTCCTCAGCCCGTCAGGCCGGTGTGAGAGCAGCACTTCCCCTGGCCCGAGGTGCCCGGGGACACCGGCTCTCCTCAAAAAGCTTTCCCAAAATGTTCAGGCTCTGAGTCTTCCCACCTACATCTCCACAGGCAAAGGGTGTGTGTCTGTGCGTGCTAAATTCGGGGATCCTGTTAGGGTTGGAAGGATTAAAGTGCCTGGGGAAGATTGACTTGTTTGTTCCTTCAGGAGGGAACTGGGATGCTTGCACCCAGCACACCGCAGAGCTGAAACTGCAACTGAGAAGCAGCATGGTACTGGTGTGTAGTGGCTTTCAGCTGAAGCAGGATAAATTTAGATGGGATATTGGGAAGGAATTGTTCCCTGGGAGGGTGGGAAGACCCTGCCACAGGTTGCCCAGAGAAGCTGTGGCTGCCCCTGGATCCCTTGGAGTGTCCTCCAAGCCAGGTTGGAGAGGGCTTGGAGCAACCTGGGATAGTGGAAGGTGTCCCTGCCCATGGCAGAGGCAGAATGAGATGGGCTTTAAGGTCCCTTCCCATCCAAACCAGTCTGGGATTCTATTGTGTAAGTGTCACAGGAGAGCAGTGCCTGATGCTCACTGTGCAGTGCCACAACTTGTACCCAACTTCTCTGGAGACGAGGAGGCTCAGGGGGGACCTCAGTGCCCTCTGCCACCCCCTGGAAGGTGCTCGTGGTGAGGTTGGGGCCGGGCTCTTCTGCCAGGTAAAAGGATGAGGGGAAATGGCCTTAAGTTGCACCAGGGGAGGTTCAGATTAGATTATACTAATATACAAATTAGATATAAGGTAACATTTTTTTTCCCTGACAGAGTGGTCAGGCACTGGAATAGGTTGCCCAGGAGGGTGCTGGTGTCACCGTCTCTGGAAGTGTTCAAGAGGTATCTGGATGTGTCCCTTGGGAATGTGCTTTAGGGGTGATTATGGTGGTGCTGGGGGGATGGTTGGTTTAGGTTTATTTTGAAGGTTTCTTCCAACCTTGATGATTCTGTGCTTCAAATCAATCATTTGCCAAAATGCAAAGAGTGTCTTTCCCCACCTGTGATGCCTTTCAGTGTCAAAGCTGGCTTGAAACTAAAAGAAACAGTGGAATTAGAAAATCACTGTAATTTTGTAGAGAGTTTAAGTGATTCATTAAGGGATTTGTTGCTGCAGGGAGGGCAGAGCAAGGGTGAGCAGGAGTTCTGGCTGGGCTGGGCTGCCCCCTGAGCAGGCCCGGGAGATTGCTGGGTCTGTGACAGGAGGTGCTGGAGCGCTGCAGCCATGCTGTGAGCTCTGTGCAGCACATCCGTGGATGCTCCAGCAAAAAGGCACAGCACGGGAAACACTCAGGCTCTGTGCTTCATCCAGGCGGTAGGAAATGATTCTCAGCTCAGGGATGTTCTGAGTTTAGGAACCAATCCTACAGCGAGGGCAAGAGACTGGGGTAAGTGTAGAGCTCATGTGCTCGTCGGAGGAGAAGCGAAACCTGCCTTCAGAGCTGCAGATGAAACGATGGAGCCTGCTGGGAAGGCAGCAGCACCTCGGAAACTTGTTTAATTAGGTTAAAGGAAACAAAGGGTGAGGTTTGTGTTCCTTCACAAGCAGTAAGTGAGAGATGTCCTGCACGGGCTGCAGGGTCTCTCCCTTCCCAGCAGGGTCCAGAAGCTGCTCAGAGAGCTGAAACACTGGCAAGTCTTGGTTGTAAAGTAGAGGTGTGCATGTGTGTGCAAGGCTGCGGGAGAGCCAGATCCTCCCAGAGGACTGGACAGGATGCTGGACACCTGTGTGGGAACACAGCCCTGCAGGGGTGTCACAGGAGGTACGAGGTCTTGGTGCTTGGATCTCGAGTGAGCCTGGATGTCCCTCAGGAGGGTACCTGAGCCTTTGACAGATGAACAAAACACTGGGTGGGATTACGAGTTCAAGTGCAGCTCTGGCCACCGAGACACCTTCACCTGGGCAGCGTCCAGGTGTCCTGGAAGCCCAGGCAGGGACATGGTCCTGGGAGCAAACCCAGCTTCTTCTGGAAGCACCAATTTGCCCGGGAGCCTGAGCAGCGAGCTCAGCCTCAGGCTCTGGAACAGATGTGTGCAGCAAAGTGAGAATAACTCACCCCTGGTGCTTGGGACAGGAATGGTCTCTTGGCCTTGTGCAGTTCACAGAGGATGTGCTGGCATGGCAGAGGCAGGGCTGGGATCTTGGAATGATGGAATCCCAGGAGGGTTTGGTTTGGAAGGCACCTTAAAATTCAACTTGTTCCACCTGGACAGGGACACTTTTCATTATCTCAGGGTGCTCCAAGCCCTGTCCAACCTGGCCTTGGACACTTCCAGGGATCCAGGGGCAGCCACAGCTTCTCAGGGCAACCTGTGCCAGGGCCTGCCCACCCTCCCAGGGAACAATTTCTTCTTAATGTCCAATCCAAATCTCCCCACCTTCAGCTTAAAGCCCTTCCCTCTTGTCCAATCACCACATGGCTTGGTGAAAAGTCCCTGTCCAGCCTCCTTGTGAGCCCTCTGTAGGAGTCGGAATGTTGCTGCTGTCTCCGGGTGCTGCACCCCTTTGGGCACAGGGAGGCTGCTGAGGTGTCTTGCAGGACTGTCCCACTGCCAGGGCCAGCTACAGGCACGGGGAGAAGAAATCCAGCTTTCCAAACCCGTGAGAGATTCCAAGGTACAATAAACAACACTAACAAATGGTTGGCCAGGCTGGTTGCCCAGGAGAGGAGATGTGTTGGCCTTGCTTGCTGACAGCTTTGGTAACGCTGGCATTTGTTAAATGCTGCTGATAGAGATGGAGAAAGCACAGGAGGAGCTGCAGAACTGGTGCACCGTGGTCACCAAAGTGTCACAGGGCAGTGTCTGGCAGAGCATCCTCCTGAGGGAGCAGGCGTGGTCCTGGGCCATGTGCAATATCCAGCTTTGGGGTTATGTGAAGGGTGCAGCAGCGGAGTCAGAGCTGGACCCTGGCCAAGCTGGAGCTGCCCTTTGGGGTGGCAGCACTGCAGAGGTGGCACTGCAGCCCCACAGGGCAGCTCTCAGAGCACCCAGCACCCAGATGTTCAGGGTTGGTAGTGCCTGCTCACCACTCAACTTTTAGGATGTCACAGAATCACAGGATCATCAGGGCTGGAAGAGACCTTCAAGATCATCAAGTCCAGCCATCAACCCAGTACCACCATAATCAACCCTAAATCATGTTCCCACATGGTGCCCCATCCAGACACCCCTTCCAGGGATGGTGGCTCCGCCACCTTCCTGAGCAACTTATTCCAGTGCCTAATATCCAATCTGAACCTCTCCTGGTTCAACTTGAGGCCATTTTCTCTCATCCTTTTGCTTGAAACATGGCAGATGGGACTGATCCCAGCAGAGAATTGCT
Organism: Ptilonorhynchus violaceus; assembly: GCA_013397565.1. NCBI lineage: Eukaryota > Metazoa > Chordata > Aves > Passeriformes > Ptilonorhynchidae > Ptilonorhynchus > Ptilonorhynchus violaceus. The sequence goes on along the minus strand of VZRJ01006768.1, from coordinate 490,795 downwards.
CCCTCAACCCTCGGTATCTTGGAATGCTCTAAAACAACCTGATAACAACTACATGTAACACTCTGTTGATGAAGACACGAGTCTGGGAACCATATGGAGAACATCAAAGTGTGTAAGGTGCTGGACATCAGTCCAGAGCAGCAGTGCTCCTTCAATAACCTGGAACATGGGTGCATTCCTGCTGCTTGGACTCCGCACTGGTATTCCCAGCCATGCCCTTTCTCAGGAAGTTGGACAGTCAAGGCGGAGAGTTAGGTCCTATAGCCAGGAAAAAACCTGGACAAAAATGGTGTGGGAAGCTGGGACAACCTAAGCACTGATCCCCAGGATGAGAAACTGGAAAAAAAATTGACTCTTCGGGTTTTCCATCTTTCCCCCAAATTGCCAGGATGTTATTTCAGAAGTGGCCAGCTGCAGCTGTCAGATGTCTGCTTCAGGCAGGGAGTGCTAAATAAAGGATGGAAACCATCTCCACAGGAGTGGGAAGCCACTCAGAATTAACCATTTGCTGCAGAGAGCCCCAGGACCCTGAGAACATCACTGGCCCGTGGGCCATGCACTGACACCATGCTGAGGGAACCTTTCCCAGGGAGCTTCCCAGGAAGAGGCCAGGAGCCTCCCCTGCACACCTTGGCACACTCACGCTCTCCTGTGGATGGTGGAGCGTCCCTGCGGTGCCAGACACCCTCAGAGCGCCGCTCCTGCGGGTGGGGCCGTGGGCTGGGTGCCCGGGCGTGCAGAGCTCGTTCCCCCGGCGTGGTGTGGAGCTGTGCCCTGCTGTGTGGGGCTGCCCCGGCTGCACCGAGGGTCTCCGGCTCTGTGAATGGGCTGTCCTGTGCTCACATCCCTCTCTTGTACGTTCCGTGCCTGTTTCCTCTCTTTTCAGACATTGTGTAACTGAGGGACTGACGATGCCAAGAGCACTGCTGGTGGGTGGAGGAGACAGCAGGAACTTCGCAAGGCAATGAGGTGGCACCAGCAGGTGAAACCCACCCACGGCAGAGCCTCCTCGGAGCCCCACGCTCCCAGCACGGTGACGAGGGGACACCCGCGCCCACCGCCACGCCGGCCGCGGCCCTGGAGCACGGGTCCCTCACCCCGCCCGCCCCCGCGCCCCCGCGGGCTGGGCTCCCAGGCAGCCCGGGGGCCAGCAGGGGAGGGCTGGCTGAGTCACAGCCGCGCCGGGGGCGTTCCTCGGGCCCCCGCAACGCGGCAGCGGATCCAGGCCCACCCGAGCTCTGGGAGAGGCTGCAGGGGGCTGCTCTTCCACGCGGTCCGTTCTAACGCAGGGAGCCCGGGAGCTGCCCGGGCTGTGCCTCGGTGCCGCTGGGGACCGCAGAGCATCAGCGATGCTGCCGGACCTCCCCAGGACTTTGCTGTTGGTCCCGGACACCAACAGGGAGCACTGCGAGGCCAGGCTTGGCTCGGAGACCTCGGAGTGTGTGCGCGGCAGGGAGTGCCTTGGAGAGCACTCAGAGGTGTGAGTGGGCTTTAGGAATAAATCAATTACTGGATTAAAATAATCAAGGGAATGGGTTGCAATGAGCTTTAGAAAACTGAAGTGTTGGTAAATTCGCGGCAGAGCTGCAGGGTGGTGGTGCCTCCTCTCCTGCTCTGCCCCCACAAAGCGCAGAATGGGCAGAGGTTTTTTCTCCTGCTGGTCCCCTGCTGCTGAAGGGTTCACCTCCTGTCCTGCCGCGGTGGTCAGGCTGAGTCTGCAGTACACCAGATGAACATGAGCTTAAAATGGTCTTTAAAAGCTCCTGGATCCCCAACAGCTCTGTCAGAGTGGGGTTAGCTGCACTGAGAGATGCTGTGGAGTGAAAGCAATTGCAGAGTTTAACTCCCGCGGTGTTTGGTGTTTCCTCAAAGCTGCCCTGAATCCCAGCTGCAGCCCAGGACCTTGTCCTGCTTTGGGTTGTGAAGAAAATCGGCACAGCATCCCCAGAGACCTGTGGGTCCACCTGCTCCAGGGAAACGGGGGGAGCAGAGGGGTGCAGGGACACCCCTGGACAGCCATGCTCCAGGAGGAACCTTTGGAATGTGTCCTGTCCTGAGTGTGGAGCCAGCAAAGCTTACTCAGGGTGTGGCAGGAGGGCTGAGGGGTATCCCAGTGACATGCACCAGGTCCTGGGTGTTTGCACAGGATGTGTCCCGTCCCGGAGGGGACACGGGCTGGGCTGCCTGCCCTGCTCCCTGTGACCCCCACACACACCAGGGGACAGCCCTGGCACGGAGGGGACTCTCAGCAGCGCCGTGCCAGTGGTGGCCCTGGATGTGAGAAATGCCCTGGGCAAACGGCTGGAGAGGGGGCAAGGGGAGAAGGTCCCTGTGTGGAGCCCCGGGAGGACCATGAGGGGCTCCCAGCAGCCTGGGCAAGGACAGCGGGGACGGAAGGAGGGGAGGGAAGGGGAGCTGGGTCACTGCGGGAACCGGTGAGGGACAGGGAGCGAGGCAGGAGGAGACCACTCGTGATGCTGGCGTGGTAGGGATGAGAAGGGGGTGGTGGGGAGATGACTCAAAAGCTGTGGGAAGTGGGAGGGCTGAGATAAGTCGGTTTGTGACCCATCTGCTTGCAGAAAGGGGCAGAGATTGATTTCTAGAGGTTCTCACTGAAACTTGCTTAGCACTGACTGAAACCCCCACTTCAAAACGCAGGAAATAAATTTTCCTTGCTGAGCGCTTGAGAGTGAAGTAAACCTTTCTGCGATGGATGGTGTCTGCTGTCCCTGTCTCCTGGTTTCTGCACCTCTAGGTCATTGCCTTTCCCAAGTCCTGGCTGGGGCACCAAGAAGAATGAAATTTTTGACTGCTTTACAAAGGCAAGGGTGGAGCCTGTGGGGAGCAGAGCTTGGGACATGTGGGCCAGGGATGAAGAGCAAGGCTGGCAGAGAGCTTGCAGCTCCACAAAGCCTGGGAGGCTGCTGGGAAGAGCAGGGAAAAGAAATGAGGGGCTTGGTGGCGTTGGGTGCCCTGCAGAGGAGCCCCAAGCTGGGCTGGGATCAGCCTGGGAGCAGAGGAAGGGAACACCTGCAAGGCACAGGGAGGTCTCACAGCTGGATCATCCGCTCCAACACTGAGTTTTCCTGGTTTGCAAACAATTCCTATTATTTCCTGCTGCAAGAATCCCCTTCTCTGCTCCAAACCAGCATCTTTGCCGTCAGCAGGGGCAGGTGGGCACGGCAGTGGCTCATCCTCCTCATCCATCAGCCCAACCCTGCCGGGGCTCAGTCCCTGGGGGCACAGACAGCTCCGGCTCGGCAGGACCAGCCCTGCAGGGAGCACTCTGCAGACAGGAGGGTTGGGGGTCTGCCAGCACAGCCTGGAGGCTGCTGGGGCACCCGGGGAGCTGGGGTGCACTGGGCCATCCCGCAGAAGTTGTGACGAGTGCCAAGTGTCCCCACGACTGCTCACATCCATTTTAATGGCTTTCTTAGTGCCTGGCGTTCCCAGGGTGCACAAGCCAGTCAAGAACTTCCTGCCAAAACATCCTTCATTAGAAAAGTGCTGGCTGGGAACCAGCATGTGTCATAATGGTTTTAACAAATTAATGATAATGATTAAAAAATCCTCATAATCACGGTGTGTCTTGGGCCCGGGGTGCAATCATCATGCAGGCTCACCAGGACAGCTGTGCTGGAGAGAAACACTTTAAAATATGTGAGATCTTAGATCTGAGTCTCCCTTGCATCAGAAGCAGCTTTTTGAAGAATACCCTCTGGAATTCCTATTGGGAAACTGCCTGGTTTTCAGTTTTTTTCTTTTTTCCAAATTTTTGCTCTCAAAAACTTTCCGCGGGTTCCTTCTGCTTTTTGGAGCGGTTCCCAAACCTCACTTTTGGGATTTGCAGAGTCTTCTGAACCCCTTCTGGGGCATTCCCATGTGCTGTGGGGGCTGTCCCAGGGTCCTGGCTCGCCTGGGGTGACACCCTCTGGGACAGGGACAGCTGCAAATGCAGGCGTGTGGCGCAGCTGAGTGTGGAGGTGTGGAGGGCAGGCAAAGGTTACATTTTCAGGTATGGGATGGCTCCTGGAGGGGGTCAGTCCTCGCAGCCTCCTCCAGGTGACAGTCTGAGCTGGGGTGACAGTGGTGCCTCTGCCCCGAGGATGCCTCTGGCTATCCCTGCGTTGTACCCGGATAAGAACAGGAGATGGAACAGTTTCCACTTCTTTGTGTGGAAGGGTTGGTGAGCACCGTGGGTGTGGGACTTTGAGGCAGAGCAGGAAAGGATGGAGATTTGAGCGGGGAAAATCACTGGGGTGAGACTTTGTTTCCACAAGGAATTCAGCTTTCCCTTCAGGCTGTCCATGACTCTGTCTTCTGGGATGGTCTCGATTGGACTCGGTGGTCCTGGAGGCCTTTTCCAGCTTCAATGATTCTCTGAGTCAAGGGGAATGAGAGATCTTTCCATTTTGCCTCTCTGAGCTGTAGCAGGAGCTCTCCCCCACTTGGGATCCTTGGAGTTAATGATGAGAAGGATTTTGTGAGACCTTCCCACCTTTCCCTGATGAGGGGATGCTGCAGCCTGAGCTGGGCAGGACACGCCCCAGGTCCCACTGGTGGGCCCTCTGCTCGTGGCAAACGCCTGGGGGTTTGTCCAGTGGGGCTTTGCACTGGCTCTGGGTGCCCGCACATCCCACTGGACTGCATCACGTCCCGGATGGACACCAAGGCCAACGTCTCTGTCCACTGTGAGCCCCAGGAAGTTGCTGCCGGGGCAGGCAGACATTCCAAGCAGGGAGGCTGGGCCCAGCTCTGCTGTGGGCTGGAGAGGGGTTCATCCCTGTTGGGGGACAACATTGTCCTCTCATGGATGTCTTGGGATGCAGCACAAGCCTGAGAAGAGGTTCCCTTGGACACACTGCACACCTGCTCAGCCTCAGCTTCCCATCCCAGTGCCACATTCCAGTGAACTGGGAATTGAAAGGCATAATCATGGAATCCCCTGAGTTGGAGGGACCCAGAGGGATCATCCAGTGCAGCTTCTGGCCCCTTCACAGACACCCCAACAACCCCAGCCTGTGCATCCCTGGGAGCGCTGTCCAAACGCTCCTGGAGCTCTGGCAGCCTTGGGGCCGGGACCATTCCGTGGGGAGCCTGCTCAGTGCCCAGCACCCTCTGGGGGAAGAACCTTTCCCTGATATCCAACCAAACTGCTTCTTCCAGAGGTCCCAACAACGTCTCCTGGCTGCTTGGCTGGGACACTGGTTCAGGTACTGGTCCATCTCTGGTCCTGCAAACCCACCCAGCCTCTGTCACCCCAAGATCAGAAATCCCTGACCAGCTGGAGGGCTGGCACTGGGGGTTGCAGTTGTTGCAAATCCTGATGTCAGGCCCTGCTCTCTACACCAATTTGTTGTGTATCCCGATTGAGGAGCCTGCCAACTACACAAACTTGTCACAAATAAGTGATTTAGTGTCACTCAAAGAGTCACCATGACAGGTATTAGCAAAAGTGGCTGTAATATGAATTTATAAAGGTTTGATTTAACAAAGTTCAGTGACAAGGTTCACCCTATTACTACATGGGTGAAACACAGGAAGGAAAATCGAGTTAGAATCAAGCTACAGTGACTGACACAGCAGCTGAGCACCTGGCTGGCTCCTAATCCAACGGCATAAGATGGGAAAAGGATGTGTGAGACTCTTTGTGCCCACAATTTCCTTTGCTCCCTGATATGAACAAGTCTTGAAAAGCCATGGCTGTCCATGTGTGATCCATGTTCCAGGCTCACATGACGGAAGTGCAGTGGATCAGTCTGTTCTTTTGGGAGTTTCCTAAAGGAGTTCTCAGCCCAGCTCAGGCCTTTTCCTCCTCTGGAGCCTATACCAAGCTCTACAGGTTGGGCTGAGGGGGCTGAGGGCACCCTCACATCTGTCCCGGAGCTCTTGGAAGTGCACAAGGGCACTGGTTAAACTGGGATCCCCGTGGGGCAGAGCTTCTGCAGGAAATTCTGCTCTGAGCTCTGAGCTCTTCCCTGTCCAGCTCTGTCCCTGGAGACCCAACATTTGCAGAGCATCATTCCCATGAGGATGCAGATTCCAGGTATTTACCCTCATCCCCCTGCTCTCCCTGGGGGCCTGTTGTGCTGCTCCAGAGGTGGGAGCCCCCCTGTCCGTGCCCGCAGTCCGTGCTGGCTGCGGCTCCTCTCCGGCTGCTCCCGCCCGGCTCCGTGTGCAGCTCACGTCCCTGGTTTAAATCTCCCTTTAAGCACACACCTGTTTTCTATTGCTGGTGCTGCATGATTTTAACTGTGTATGTATTACATGTCTTTAAAATTTATGCAACTCATTTTTTTATGTGCACAGCTCCACGATAAGCTATGAAAGGTGTGCCATAAAAATGTGTAATTGCACTGTATTTTTTTTTCCCCTCAACACATGGCAAAAACGTGTTTTTTTTTCAAGGGAAATATGCGTTGGGGGAAGGGAGGAAGAAGAGGGGGAAGGAGCAACAATCGATGTGGCAGTGCAGGGCTGTCCTGCTCTGCATTCCCCCGGGGGCTGCAGCAGGAGAGGGAGCAGCCAGAGTTCTGGAGGGCTCTTGGCTCCGCGGAGCATCCCCGAGAGCTGACACTGGAACCTGCTGAGCCCCTTGTTCGTGCCCCTGCTGCTCCCAGGAAACCACTTATCCCCCCGGAACAGGCACTCGGTGCAGGGGTTAAGTGGGACACAGAGCAGCAGCTCCACACGCTGCTCTTCCCCTGCCTGGAGGGCTCGGGCTCGGGAGTGCTGCGCTGGGCTGGGGGCCCTACACACACACTCCAGCCTGCTGGGGAGAACTGGAGCACCTGCTGAAGGAGTATTTGTTGCTGTGGCCTGCAGGGGCAACGGGGAACTCCCTGTTCACCTCTCCCGACCAGCTTGTGAAGCGTTCAGCTCCATCCAGAGCAATCCGTGATGATGGGAAAGGCCATTCCGGGTGAGGATGCTGCTGCAAACAACATCAACAGTTGTCTCCCAGGCAACAAGTGACAGGGCGAGGGACAATGGCTCAAATTGTGCCAGGAGAGGTTCAGGATGGGTATTAGAGAACATTTCTTCACTGAAAGAGTGGCCAGGCACTGGCACAGGCTGCCCAGGACAGAGGTGGAGTCACTGTCCCTGGAGGTGTTCAGAAAATGAGTAAAGCGGCACTTCAGGGTATGGCTCAGTGGCCATGGTGGGATTCGGTTAAAGGTTGGACTTGATGATCTTGGAGGTCTTTTCCAACCGTAATGAATCCAGGATTTTATGATTCTATGGAATTGGCAGGACCAGCCTGGCTGATCTTCATTCCCGTTCTCCCCTGGGAAAGCAGGGCTGCCCTGGGCTCGGGGACGCCCTCCCAGGACGGGCAGCACTCAGCACAGCAGGCAGGTCACATCCTCGTCCCTGCTCTGGGGCCGGGGGACCAACATCTCCATAGCAGAGCTACAAATCCCTCAGGTGAAGAGCAGGTTCCAGAAGAGCTGGGTGGACTGACACCTCTTCCTTCCCCGCTTGCCCCAGCCCGTGGTGCCCCACGGACTGGATGGCACAGGATTCCCTGGGGGCTGTCAGATCCATGGATATCTTCCAGTGGGGAGGGGAGGAGGAGATCAATCATTAGCAGCGCGTTTTGCTGACTGCTCCCAGCAGATGGTCCTGGCAATTTGCACTTCTCTGCCTGCTTTAGCATATTGAATTACAAACCAAACAAAGCAAAACATAACCCCTCTAAACAAACACACACAGCAGCCGAGCAGCCCCTGCAGAGGGGGTGAAGTGTCTTTGCAAGGGGCATCTGCTGTGCCTCATCCCGGCGAGGGGCAGTGGCCTCCCCGGGCTGCTCACCCCACACCACCACGGGCACGTGCTGGGCCGGTCTGGGCTCCCAGCTCGGGGAAAACTCTGCAGCTTTCCAGGCAATGACAGCTTCTGGGAGGGGGACTGTGGCTCCCAGACACTGCTGTCATGGGAGCTCCACAGGGACTGGGGGGTATCCCTGAAGATGGATGAGGAACCTGCTGGCCCTTCAGAGCTCTGCTCTGCGTAGCCAGGGATGATCCCGGCCGGGAGCTCGCCCACCCTACATGGTTCCCGCCCGTTGCCCTGTCTGTTGAGACAGGTGAAGGATGAGAGTCACCAAAGAGATCTGCTGAGCATCCATCCCCATCACTGCCCAAGGCCTGCCCAGAGGGGGCTGCTCTTGGGACCCCTGTCCACCCTCTAGCTGCAGAGCCAGGCTGCATCTCTTCCCCAGTGTCCCCTGGACACTTCCAGGCATCCAAGGGCAGCCACAGCTTCTCTCAGCAACCTGTGCCAGGGCCTCCCCACCCTCCCAGGGAACAACTCCTTCCCAATATCCAAACTAAAACTATTCTCTTTCACCTCAAAGCCATTCCCCCTTGCTCTGCCACCAGAGCTATCCTTTCTGCACGCACAACACCACAGGCATCTCCCCTTCCTGTGTCCAAGATAACTCACAAATTACCAACCAGCAGCTTTTGTCCTGCCCCACTGTTCCCCTAAGCCATCCTCACATTTCACAGGAACTGTACATGAGCAGAAAAACTCCTCACTCCCTTCCAGGGAGACTTCCTTGATGATGTGCATCCCTTGAGAGAGGTTGTAAAAATTTCTGAAGGGGCAAGGCCAGCCTGGAGACAGAGATGTTTTATTTTCTCTCTGCTCGAGTCCCTAGGAGGGACTTCAGTGCTTCTCACTCGTGTTTCACTCTTTGCTGTAAAACCTCCACCAGCAAGATGCAGCTGGAGAGGGATGGCCCCTGTATGGTTTGTACCTGCAATATATGAGCTGTGTCCTTCCTATTTGTGGAGTAAACAAAACCCAACAACCAACTTCTGGAAGCAGGAGTTTCCCCCAAGGAGCTGCAGCAATACGGTGAGCAATAACATGCATTAGTAAAAAAAAAACCCAAACCTTGAAGCCATTAGTCAATTTTAGCTGCATGAAATTTCGGTCATAGAGCTCTTCACTCGGGGTAATAGAGCTGTGATTGCCTGCTCCTGTCTCCATGTGCAGCAGATTGCTTCTTCAGGAAGAGAGGTAATGGACATTTTAATATCTCTTGTGCTGCACGGGCAAATAACTTGCAGAGGCTGGAACTGTCCTGACAGCAGCGATCAACAACAACAGGCATTACAATTCCTCTCCCGATTCACCATCGGATCCAGCCCGGGCCCCGGGACCTTGTGGTCACACACCAATAGGGAATTGCCCCTCCTTTCCCCTCTGGAAACTGAACCCTCTAATGAAATGCAAGGCAAAAAATCTTCTGGGAGCTGCCACAGCCACTGGTGATGGAAGTCAGGGTGGGCTCCGGGTGGAAAGGAGCTGGAATGCTGAGTGGGAAATGGTTCAGGCACTGGCATCCAGGCCTGGCTTGGGCTCCCGGAGGTGCTGCACCCACGGGTGTGTCTGTGCTGTACCCGGCTGTGGGTGCAGCCCCACCTGGATGCCACATGAAACCCGAGTCCTAACTCATGTCTGTGACATTCTGCTGTCCAAGACACCCGGGCTGCAGCCCTGGAGCCAGAACCACCTCCCTTGTCCAGCTCTGGGCAGCTGCTCTCCCGCAGTGATTTGGAGGAAGCAGAGCCCTTGCTCAGCTCTTGGGATGTGCTCGGCGGAGCCAGCCCCGGGTGATGCACACACCCAGCCCCTGGCAGCGCTGTGAGCGCTGCTGGCAAACCCCCGTGGGGTCTGTCTGCCTGCAAACCCCTTTGGGCTTTGTGCACCTGGCTCCGAGGCAAGGTCAAGGACAATGGTCCGAGATGTGCAGCAAAGGGCGTGGTGGACCCGATGGATCACTCGGTTCCCTTGATCACTCACTTGATTACCAAAGTGGAGAGACGGAGAGCCGAGGCACACCATTCCCGGCTTGCCGGTGTTGCTAACTCATGCCTGGGGACTGATCACAAAGCAGCATCCCCTGCCCCAAACACCAGCTCCCCAAAGAGCCACGACTCTGGCTTCATCCTGGGAGCTGTTTGCATCCTTCCTGTGCAGAATGAGCACAGCCCCTGCTCAGTGACACCAAGGCAGGACTGCACCCCCAGCAGCTCTGCAGGTGACACACCTGGAGCCACCCCCAGGGACCTGGACAGGCTCGAGCAGAGGCCATGGGAACAAGAGCATAGAGTGACCGGACAAGGGGAATGGCTTCCCACTGACAGAGAGCAGGTTTAGAGAAGGTATCCTGGGAGGGTGGGGAGGCCCTGGCACAGGTTGCCCAGAGAAGCTGTGGCTGCCCCTGGATCCCTGGCAGTGTCCAAGGCCAGGTTGGAGGGGGCTTGGAGCAGCCTGGGCTAGTGGAAGGTGTCCCTGCCCATGGCAGGGGGTGGAACAGGAGGGGCTTTAAGGTTCCTTCTGATGCAAACCATTCTGTGATTTTATGGTTCCTCATCATTCCTGTTTTGTCTCGTTCCTTATTTAAGAAAATACAGCAGCACTCTTGTTATCCTCCCTGCTGGGAGATTGCAGCCTTCACTGGACACCCGTCCTCCAGAAACGCCTCGTTCACTGTAACTGAGACCTTTCCAGTGCAAAATGCCTCCCATCACGGGAAATCTTTGTTGTGTAAGGCTCCCTGTGCCTGTGTGCCCGTGGGCCTGTGCTGGGGCTGTGCTGGGGCTGCCTGGGACCGCTGGGACCCCCCCTTGACGCACAGGGCTGACGTGGGAGCTCGGGGCTGGGGCAGTGAACACTCTCATCCTGCCATGCCAACGGTGCTCATTTGGGAAATGTCACCTCTGCTATTTAAAGCACTTTTTTGGATCACTGCATTATTCTTAAACCTGTCACCACACTTTATAAACCACGTAAGAGGAGTTCCTTACACAGATGTCTCTCTGTGCTTTTAACTTTGCAGTTTCCAGATAATCCCTGGCATTCTGTAGGAATTAGACAGGACACACCTCGTGGGGGGGACAGAGTGGGGGTGCATGTTCTCTGCAGCCACCCCCTCCTGCCCAGACAAGCTGTCACTTGCGGTCCCTCTCAGGGGGTATCACTGAGGGAACTGGCGACGCCGAGCCAGCCCCTCCTGTCCCTCCTGGCCATGCTGGGTGGCAGGGACAGAGCAGAACAGTGTCAGGGTTGTGCTCGTACCAGTCCCTTGCTGATGTGTGCTTGTGATGCCCCCATCCTGCTGGACCTCATCTGACCCCTCATGGGTCACCATCCATTCCTGCCCTGGGCCACTCCTGTTCCCTGCTGGGGGGCAGCTCCAGGAAGGCTCACGAAGCTGACCCAGATCTGCTCCTGCCCAGATGTCAGAAAGGAGGATTAAAATCTGCTCCCAAAGAGCACAAACCCCTGCTGGGTGTCATTTGCACGAGGTGAGGATGAGGAACCTCAGGCTTACAGTTCCCCTCCATCAGCCCTGAACAACGAGACAGCCACAGGCTCTTCACTGCCAAGTCTGGCCCTCTGAGACACTCCAGATTTCGAGGCAGAGCTTTTCATAGCCGGGAAAAAATCTCTCTGGGAGCTTTTGGGTGATGAGAACTGATTAGCGTAGGATTACTGATTAGCACGGGGTTAGGTGGTGAGCTCCCGTTCAGCAGCACTGAGGAAGACTTTGCACACTGTGCTGGAGCTCAGCTCCCGCGTTCCAACCTCCTACTGAGAGACTCCGGTGAATTCCTCTTCTTGCGTGCATTGCACAAGGAAAGCAGAGTTATAAATGGACCCGTGAATCATAAAAGCACAGGTCTGGGTTGGAAGGGACCTTTAAGCTCACCCAGTGCCACCCCTGCCATGGGCAGGGACACCTCCCACTATCCCAGGGTGCTCCAAGCCCTGTCCAACGTGGCCTTGGACACTTCCAGGGATCCAGGGGCAGCCACAGCTTCTCTGGGCAACCTGTGCCAGGGCCTCACCCCCCTCCCAGGGAACAATTTCTGTGTTCACAACCATTACAGCAGGCAGCTGATAAGAATTATTTTGAAACTTCTGTCTCCAAGGACCTGAAATTCAATCCCAGGTGAACAAAATTTGCATCTTGTGCTTGTGCTCCATGCCATTAAGCAATGGAAAAAACAACAAAAGCTGATATGGAAATGTAGAAATGGTGCATTAGTGTAACATTTCGGGACTGTGAAGAAAATAACACATTTCAGGAAAAGCCGGTTAAGTTTTACACACTTTCCACTGAAATCAGTCTGGTTTACAAATAAACATTTTGTGAAAACAGTGTTGTGTTTTTCATTAACAGACGCAAAACATGACATTCTGTGCTGTCTCTGAATGATGCCCTGCTCTCCAAAGAGAGGCATCCTGAACCGGTCCCAGTGGAGGTGGAGGTGCCAGGTCAGAGACTCTGTGGGGTGCCTGGGGCTCTGAAGGGTGTGTTGGTTTTGTTGGGGATGTTCACTCATTTGCAAAGCTCTATTGCCTTGTCCCTCCTCAGTCCAACAGGCACATTCCCAGGAGAGTCCACCACAAACCCTCCTCTAAGTCACCACTCAAATCCTTCAAACTGAAAGGGAGTAAGCTTGGATCAGATATTGGGAAGGAATTGTTCCCTGGGAGGGTGGGGAGGCCCTGGCACAGGTTGCCCAGAGAAGCTGTGGCTGCCCTGGATCCCTGGAAGTGTCCCAGGCCAGGATGGATGGGGCTTGGAGCACTCTGGGCTAGTGGAAGGTGTCCCTGCCCATGGCAGGGGTGGGACTGGATGAGCTTAAAGGTCCCTTCCAGCCCAAACCATTCCATGATTCTGTGATTCTATGGATGTGCTGTTTCCTCATAGGATACAGGGTTGGGAATAACACTTGTGGTGCACCCTCTGTCTCAGGGCAAGGTCAGCTCCACTTGGGTCATTCCCAACAGGCCTTTTCCTACTGTGGTCTTAAAACCCACCAGTGAAAGGGCTTCTCTGACCTTTCCAGAACCTCGGTCTCCATCCCTTGCCATCCAGACAGCTGCATTTCCTAACATGTGATCTGAAAAGGTTCTTTTAACCCCATGGCTTCTGCTCCCATCTGCTGTGGGGAACAAACTTTGTTTTCTTTTTCTTCCCAAAGATTTCTTGATCTCCTCCTTGGCCTGTCTTCTGTCCTGCCTAAACCCTCCAGTCTTGCCTGCAGGGACCAGTTTCCCTAATCTAAGGCAATTCTTCTAACTCCCTTTTGAACACCCTCCAAATGACCCTTTGCTTTCTCAAAACAGAGACAAATTTGTTCCAGCTGCTACCTGAGCAGTGGAGAGCAGGAGGAGAACTGGATTTCTGTCCAAGGGATACCCTGTGCGTGACCCCACAGTGAAATGTGCCTTTTTTTGCCTCTGTTTTGTCCTGTTGACTCATTTTCTCCCTGGGACACCTCCGAGCAACCCTCCTGTCAGCAGCTGAACTTTCCTCACTGCATCCTGCCTTTTTTAAATCTAATTTTCTCTAATTCATGGAGACATCTGGAATTTGAATCCTGTCCTTCTGCCTACACGTGATATCTCAGAAGTTGGTACTATCTAGTAAATTAAATAAGCTTGCAATTTCTTCCATCATCTGGGTCACTAATGAGAACGTGTAATAGTGCTGGAGTCAGGAGAGACCCCCAAGGAACTCTTCCCAGCTCTGGAATTAATGAAACTTTTAATTAGAAACGGTGGGAAGGGCAGAAAGTTTCCAACTTCCTGGTGGTTTGAGAAACCACGGAGTTCATCCTGAGGGTGCCTGAATGATGGATTGGTGGTGAGGAGGAAGGACCAGAGGCATTTTCCATGAACGAGGCACAGGTCATTTAAACCTCTGCATTAATTAAGCATTATCCCACGAGATGCCTGGGCCATGCCAGCTTTTTGAGCACTACTTGCAGATTTTGTATTGAATTGCCGTTCTTGAATTTTGGGTATAGGAGGGATCTCTAGAATAGAGGCCTCCTTTCCTTTCCTTTCCTTTCCTTTCCTTTCCTTTCCTTTCCTTTCCTTTCCTTTCCTTTCCTTTCCTTTCCTTTCCTTTCCTTTCCTTTCCTTTCCTTTCCTTTCCTTTCCTTTCCTTTCCTTTCCTTTCCTTTCCTTTCCTTTCCTTTCCTTTCCTTTCCTTTCCTTTCCTTTCCTTTCCTTTCCTTTCCTTTCCTTTCCTTTCCTTTCCTTTCCTTTCCTTTCCTTTCCTTTCCTTTCCTTTCCTTTCCTTTCCTTTCCTTTCCTTTCCTTTCCTTTCCTTTCCTTTCCTTTCCTTTCCTTTCCTTTCCTTTCCTTTCCTTTCCTTTCCTTTCCTTTCCTTTCCTTTCCTTTCCTTTCCTTTCCTTTCCTTTCCTTTCCTTTCCTTTCCTTTCCTTTCCTTTCCTTTCCTTTCCTTTCCTTTCCTTTCCTTTCCTTTCCTTTCCTTTCCTTTCCTTTCCTTTCCTTTCCTTTCCTTTCCTTTCCTTTCCTTTCCTTTCCTTTCCTTTCCTTTCCTTTCCTTTCCTTTCCTTTCCTTTCCTTTCCTTTCCTTTCCTTTCCTTTCCTTTCCTTTCCTTTCCTTTCCTTTCCTTTCCTTNTTCCCTTTTCCCTTCCCCTTCCCCTTCCCCTTCCCTTTTCTCTGGCTGTTCCTGTGCTGTGGACTCCTCCTCAGGGGCGGTGCCGCAGTTTTGATGTCCGATCACAGCAGTTTGAACAGAACGCTCAGTTTGGCCCCGACACTTCAGTGTCCTTTGTGTCCCACCAGTGTCTCAGACGCCCCAGAGCTGCCCTCCTGCCTTCCCAGCAGCTTCCTCACCATCCTGGGCAGGGAACATCGCCCTTGGCTCAGGATTTGGGAAGCAAACCATTCCTCAGCTGGTGGATTAAGCCGGATACCCTTATTTGGGAACCCTTTTCAAGGGCCTTCACTTCCCGCAGTGGGTGCAGGGGCTGCAGAGCTCTGGCTGCTCTCACGGGGGGAGGGGGAGCTCTGGCCACTCTGGCGAGTGAGGACCATGGGGCGATGCAGGGTCATCCCTGCATCCTCCCTCAGGGGTCGTGGGATGTCCCCCTGCTCCAGGGACTCTGCCAGTCTCACCAGGCTGGGGGCAGAGGAGGAAGATGCCCACCCTCACCACCAGGCCCTTGCCGTGTGCGACCTTGAGCCTTCGGAAAACTTTCATGACAGCCCCAGAAGTTTGCTGTCCTGACTTTGTCCCCAGCACAGACACGGGCAGCAGAGAGCCTGTCTGAGCCCGTGTCTCCTGGGAACAAGCTAATTTTCCTCCCATTTTCCTGAGATAAGGGGCAGCATTGATTGTAATTAGGTGATGGTGCTCAGCACTAATCCTGCAGGAGGGTGTCACTGTCCAGGGAAAAACCCCACGGAGCCTGGAAAAAAGGGGAGCAGCCACTCTCTGGTAGGAGCTGGGCCAGGAGATGCTGCTAATGAGGCAACATGGGCTGGGGGCACTGGCAGGACATGGCTTTTATGGACCCTGTCAGGTTCTAATTGTTCAAGTTAATTACGGAGTGTAGCCCTGTGTAAGGTTAAAGCAGACAACAGATGATGAAGAGTCCTGGGGGCTTGTGCTGGGTCACAGCAGTGCAGATGTGTCTGCAAACGCACAAGAATTCCTTGATGGAAATTGCACAACACTGAACAGGCTATGAAACTCGAGCCACAAATGTAGGCAGGAGGGGCATGGGAATGGGCTTATCCATGGGAATAATCCTGTTAATGCTGGGAAAGTGCCCAGGTCAACTTAGGGAAACAATTTAAAGGGTAAAACAGTTGAGTTTTCAGTGACTCCAGTCTAGGTGTGTATTTCCAGCACAGCTCACAGTAATGCTGTGCTCAGGTGAGCTCCGGGACTCAGCAGTTGGTTGGACACCCCCAAATGTTTTAGCACCCAGAGGGCAGCAGGCACAGGGCACCCCCCCTCAGGGACTGGCCCTCGCCACATCCCCATCCAGGGGCTGCTCTCAGAGAGGAGGGTGGTTACGGCTTCCAGCCTTAAAGAGCTGAGAAGGGCTCTCAAATGCTGTGGCCAAACTCCCGAGGGGGAAAAAGTGGCACGAGAGCTTCACCCTGGACCAGAAGGCAGAATTTCCCCCCCTTCTGCCACATGGCATTTGGCCAGGAGGTAAAACGTGGGTTCGGTCTTGTCTGAGTCTCTGGGAGCTGAGACACCCAACTCCTGCCTGGTGGGACACCCCAGCCCCAACCCCCTCCCCTTCCAGCACAAGAGAGGCACTGAATGGGATTTCAGGCCCGTTTGTGTGAAGTTTTAGAATATGAGATTTTATTTTTTTATATGATCCTGGTACACAGAACTGACAATGAAAATGGCCATGGGCAGGTGCTGGGAAGATCCAGTTCTGTCAGTACAGACGTGCACTGTAGTTCAGATGAGTCTTGTCAGGCTGGGAGCTCTTGGTGACCTCCCCCAGAAGCACCTTGAAATAACACAGCACCCAGACAGACAATCCCAGGGCAGGGAGAGGGAACAGGAGGGAAGCTGAGCTTGGGAGAGGAAAACCAGTCTGCAGCTCAGCTCCAGTAAAAATACCAAGGCCCTTGTGACCCACAGAAGGCTGTCATAGAATCATAAAATCCCAGAATGGTTTGGATTGGAAGGGACCTTAAAGCTCACCCAGTGCCACCCTTGCCATGGGCAGGGACACCTTCCACTATCTCAGGGTACTCCAAGCCCACTCCAGCTTGGCCTTGGACACTTCCAGGGATCCAGGGGCAGCCACAGCTTCTCTGCCCAACCTGTGCCAGGGCCTCCCCACCCTCCCAGGGAACAATTCCTTCAAGTATCTGATCCAAACCTCTCTTGTCAGGACCCTGATGGTTCCCTGCCCACCCCTCCCCTCTGGCTTTTGCAGGAGCATCCCTGCTGCTCTGTGCCACATCCTCCCTGCAACCGCTGTGCTCAGAGCCTGTCCCACGTCCCGAGGGGTGAATTGGACCCTCCGGGGGGACTCTGCTGCCTCTGCCGTGCTGGGAGGTGTCTGAGCCCTTTGGGAGCCGCCAGAGCCTCACCCTGGGCTGCTGCTCCCCCCGGCCCGGTGGCCAGCACGGCCCGGGCTGATTTTGGGGGATGTGTTCCAACAGCTCCTGGCAGACACCGGCTCTGCTCCTGAGCAGCACACCGCACAAAGCAAGGCCGGGCAGGGCCCGGCTGATCCCTGCTTCCAGGCGGGCTCTGCCCAGCACACGCAGTGTCCTGCCGGGTGGGACCCGGAGCAGTCTCCAGGCGCTGTCCCCAGAGCATCACTGCAGGCCGCTCTGCTCTTCCTCCACTACCTCTATTAATTGGCTTCTCCCTGCCCTCTCCAGCCCCTTTCTTCCCAGTGATCGTCAGGGAATGGAAGGGCGAAGCTGACTGCAGCTGACAAGATTTCTTCTTGGAAAAAAAGAGAGAAGCTTGCATTGGCTCCATCAAAGCCTTTTATTAAAGCCACATGGGGAAAGAGCTGCCCTGTCAGACAGCTCTCGGTATTGAGAAAACATGAAAGGAACCAACAGCTATAATCAGCTCAAGAAATTTATTGCATTTTTGACCCTGATATGGGCGCACACTGCTCGAGATTTCTTTGAAGGTGTTGCAGGTTTATTGATTGTGAAAAATGTCAATGTGTCACATGCCCAATTAACTTGGCACTTCTTGCAATCAATACCCTAATTGACTCTCTTTAGAGAGGCCATTAATTTAATTAACCCCCTCCCTCCCCTGACTTGTTTTCCCAGTTAAAATATTTTAATAAACAGATGATCCAAGGCCTGTGTTCCTTTTGTGATGGCAGAGATGAAGGAGAGCAGAGATTTCTTAGAGATTCAACGTCCATTTCCAAGGGCCTCTGGAGCTGTGTATCGGCTTAGTGGGAACAGGAGAGCAGCAGAGGCTGAAGGTGCCTTTTTCCCTCGCCTGCCTTATCCCGGCCTCTCCTTGGGCATCGGAGACAAATCCTCTTTGGCAGAACAAGACGTGAGTGGGAGACATGACCTGCCCGGGGCTGTGGACGGAGCTGAGCCCAACAACCCGTGCGGGTCCTGCTGGGAGTGACGTTTCTGTCCCTCTGAGTCTGTTCTCCAGCCAGGGCGCTGCGGTTTCACAGAGCCGTTGGTGCGCTGGGGCTGTCAGGAGTTAATCCCAGCACTCCTGCTGGGGGTTTGTTTGCATTAGCACTGAACAAATGGCTGTGGCGTGATCAGGCTGGGTTTAAAAACTGCGAACTGCGAGATCTGGGATGGAAATGCTGGAGCTGCATCGGCCTTCAGCACAGTCATTCCTAATTGGGTCCCACAGGTACCTCCCCAGGCCGCCGAGCTGCTCGGCATCTTTAGCAGCGATCTGGAAGAAAACAGAAAATCATTACTGATAAAGTTTGCAGATGACACTGAGAGACTCCTGGAGCAGTAAATAATGGCAAGAGCGCAGTAATCAGGTGGTGGTGTTTATATCACTTAGCAAATTGGAGGTGATAAAACAGCCCCTGGTTTAACGCAGCCGAATGCCAGGCCGTAAACGTGGGGAACAGGAACGCTCGCAGCGTGGGGAGAGGAGGTGGCGGGAGCCATGGCTCCGGAAAGATCACGAGTTTGTCGGGGAAATCCATCAGGATTATGAGCTTCTCGTTTGCTGCCATGATTAAGGGTGGAGGTGCAATATGCAGAGGTAGACCAGCTTGAAGTTTAATTTCAAACAATGGCATAAAAAAGAAATAGTGAAAAATAACCTGAAGGTAATTGTTCTCAAGAATTTATTTCCCTCCTTTACTCCCCCCCCCCATTTATTTTTGACTAGCCAAGGAAATGGCTTTTGGCCTTCCAAAATCTGATAGTATTATTTGGGAGGACAGAGAGACTGGAAATCAAACCTCGTCTGGGAACCATTCCCGCTCCCTTTATGGGCAGCTGTATTTCAATCTGAGATCAAAGACGGAAAGTGGAAGGCAGCAGAGCTGTTTAGGCGGGGGCCACTGTCCTTGGAGAGCAGAGGCGTGGGCAGAGGCATCCACGTACCCCTTGATCTCAGCCTGTGGAGGGGAAACCCTCAGAAAGGGGATTAAGAGAGAGCAAACAACCCCCTAGCCCTCCTGTCAGCCCGGAGCCCTGGAGAGAGGGGCTACAGGGAAATGGCATCTTGGCTCAGCCCAACACACATTAATTACTCAACCCAGCGAATCCGAGCCCGCAGGAGCTGCTGCAGTTCTGGTGATGCTGGAGCCCCTCACCCAGCAGACCTGGATTCACCCCTTTGCAACCCTTCCTGCTCAAGGCAGGGATGAACTCTGCTGTGTCCTTGTCCCCGCTCCAGGGTAGTGTGACCTCTGCCCAAAGCTGCTGGATACACCTCCCCTTCCACAGCACTGCTGGGAGCTTCCTGGGCTCTCTGCTTTTCCTGGGGCTTGCGAGTCTCAGCCCCATCAGGAGACCTCTGCTAGCCACGGGCCAGGACGACCTGGGTGAGGCTGATCCTGGGAATGTGATGCTCTGGCTTTGGCTGCCTCTCTCCTGCCAAAGTGCCCAGGGAACCCAGGGATGCTCTGCAGGGAACCCAGGGATGCTCTGCAGGTGCCAGAATGGATCCTTTTGCTCATTCATGGTCCTGCTCCAGCCCTGGGCACAGGGAACTGGTTTCTGCCTTGGGCACTGGAGGACACCTGTGCTTGGGAGCCCGGAGCCCCTTCACCCTTCCCGGGGAGGTGCTCATCCTGGGGAGCAGTGGCTCAGCGAGAGCCCCTGTGTGCTGCACACACCCACAGCATCCCCGCAGCACCCCCACAGCACCCCCACAGCCCAGCTGGGGTGGGAGGCATTCCTGGCTCCCTGCAGGGCCCAGGGACTCGCGTGTCCCCGAACAGGCTTGGAGCTGTGCCCTTTGCAGGACCCCAGGGGGCACCGTGGGCTGGAGCAGTGTGGGGCTGTGCTGCTGGGCGAGGTGGCCTCTGCAGCCTGGCAGCACTGGCACCCCAGGGCACCCCAGGGCACCCCAGGGCACCCCAGGCCAGCGTCTCTCCATGCTGGGGGACTCGCTCCAGCCACCCACGGCCGTGTTTCCCACAGTGCCTGGCTCTGCACGGGCCGTGCCATGGAGCTGGTGCTTTGCTCAGGGCTGGAGGAAGCGTCTGGGTGTCGCTCTGGGATGTCACAGCCCTGCTTTGCACTCCTGGCTTGCTCTGGACCATGCAAAGGTGATCTGGTCAATAATGTGCTCTGCTATAAACCACTCCCAGCTGGCACTGTGAGCCTGAACAGTGGCTCCTCCTGGCTGGGTGCCTGTCCCTGTGATGGCAGGACAGTGCCATGGCACAGGGGGCACTGCTCAAACACAAGGTCGTGGGCTCTGACTGCCTCTGTTTATTTGCAGTCCCTTTTTGGAGGGAGACACCAGCAAGGGTAGAGACAGGGGCGAGGCTGAGGGGCTGCAGCGTCCTGTGGCTCCAGGGCACTCAGGAATTTGCTCCTGGCCGAGGTAGAACTCCCGAGCTGGCTCTCACAGGCAGCGTGCAAAGAGCAGGAGAGGGTGGTGGAACATCATCCTGGCAAGGCATGGGATGTGTGGATGAAAACATGGGAGAAGCAGCTGCAGGAGGGTCCTGAAGCACGTGGCTGAGGATGGCTTCATCAGCAGATGGGTGAAAGGCAGGAGCTGAGCAGCTGAGAAGCAATTAATGCATCATCATTCCCAAGGCTTCCCCTAAACTAACAGGCCATGAACAAATGGCACCTGGAGTAAACCTTTTGTAAGCAGCCTGCTGCCTGTAGGAACTGTCCCAGAGCACCTCCAAAGGCTTCTACCCTGTTCTGTCTCTAACAGATGCAATTATTTTGCTGGTCCCTTGAGCGGTCTCTCAGGACAGATTTCTTTGGGCTGGCAAAGGCAAGACTGTAAAGACTTTACTGCCAGTCCCTGCATCTCAGAGCTGTCTCTGTTCCTAGGGAACCCGCAGCACACCTCCAGGAGCCTGCTGCTGTCTGGGCTCCTGCTCTCATGCGTGCCCTGAGCCCAAAGGCAGCTCCTGGGGGCCTGGCATGGCTCCCGCCCGGGAGGGAGGGCTGCTCTCAGCTCCGTGCACTCCCCACACCTCACCCTCGATGTGCAGGGCCCAGCGGTGGAACCAAGCAGGAGGGATGCTGGAAGGAGACCCTCAGTGTGCCCCCAGCCAAACTCTGTGACCCTCTCTGCCCCTCCTCAGCAGCGGTGACTGCGCAAACCCCAAATCCAGGCAAGCTCCAGCTGAGCCTGTAATGAAGGTCAGGTCAGTCCTGTGCCCTCAGACACCCCGCACGGTGCTGGTGAGGGCCAGAGGGAGCAGGAGGCCCTGGAGAACAGTGACGGGATGGCCCTGGAGAACAGTGACGGGATGGCACTGCCAGAGGGGAAGCAGCCAGGGGAGCCTCTCTGCACCCACTCGAGAGGAAAAGGCCTGGCCATGGGGCAGGAACCTGATGTGGTTTCTTGATGTTGAGGAGAGCTTCGTGAGCACCCAGAGCACGCAGAGAAGCTGGGCAGGGCTGTGGAGAAGGCTGACGTGACCTTTCTGATGCAGAGAGAGTCAATGAGCTGTGCAAATCTCTGCCTTCGTGCGGGCTTTGGGACGGCACGTCAGCAGGCGCCATGGGAAATCCGTACCTTTTCCTCCCTGACGAGGAGCTTTGCTTCCCAGGCCCTTCCTTCCTGCCTTTCCTCAAGAGCTGGGTTTTCTCAGAAGACACCAGCTCTGATTTCTAAGGATTACCACTCCCGGAGCCTTCTGCAGAGCCAGCAGGCATCACATGTTCCGTGCAGGCTGCTCCCAGCACTGACTCATCGTCCCTGCCCACCTGGGGCTGCTGGAAAATCTCACAGCAAGGTCTGGGAGCCTTTCGGGAGCCAAAGTTAGCTCTGTGCGTGTGTGTGCGTGCGGAGCAGCAACTCCCCTGGCCATATGGTGCCAGAGCTGCTCGATGGACAGAGCCACCACGCTTTCCTCTGCTTCCTGAGACCAGGGAAAGAGGATTTCAGAGCCAACTGAGGCTGCCAGTCAACCTGAGGGGCCCTGTGGCTTCCTCCTAATAAACCTCCCGGTGTTTGCTTTGTGGGTGCCACGTTGTGTTCGTGCTCTGCTGGGGGAAGGTGTTTGGCTGTTCCAACACTGTGGGGTGTTGGTGTGGCAGGGAGGGCTCTGTGCTGTCACAGAGGGGGAGCGGGGCTGGCAGAGAGCCCGACCCTTGGAGCATCCTGCCCAAAGCACCAGGTTAAAGAAAGGGAATGTGCTCCTGGCAGGGCAGTCTGGGCCTCCAGGAGGGAGGACAAGTGTGAGTCTGCAGCAGGGTTGTGCTCTCTCCCCATCCCTTGCCTTGGTGTGGAGATGTGCCTGTCACTGCCCATCCTCTGCCTCAGCCCCATCCTGCTCAGACCCATCGGGATATCCCCACCTCTCCTGCTCAGACACATCGGGATATCCCCACCTCTCCTGCTCAGACTCATCGGGATATCCTCACCTCTCCTGCTTAGACCCATCGGGATATCCCCACCTCTCCTGCTCAGACACAGCAGGATATTCCCGACCTCTCCTGCTCAGACACATCGGGATATCCCCCTCTCTCTTGCTCAGACACATCGGGATATTCCCCACCTCTTCTGCTCAGACCCATCGGGATATCCCCACCTCTCCTGCTCAGACTCATCGGGATATCCTCACCTCTCCTGCTTAGACCCATCGGGATATCCCCACCTCTCCTGCTCAGACTCATCGGGATATCCTCACCTCTCCTGCTTAGACCCATCGGGATATCCCCACCTCTCCTGCTCAGACTCATCGGGATATCCTCACCTCTCCTGCTTAGACCCATCGGGATATCCCCACCTCTCCTGCTCAGACTCATCGGGATATCCTCACCTCTCCTGCTTAGACCCATCGGGATATCCCCACCTCTCCTGCTCAGACTCATCGGGATATCCTCACCTCTCCTGCTTAGACCCATCGGGATATCCCCACCTCTCCTGCTCAGACTCATCGGGATATCCTCACCTCTCCTGCTTAGACCCATCGGGATATCCCCACCTCTCCTGCTCAGACTCATCGGGATATCCTCACCTCTCCTGCTTAGACCCATCGGGATATCCCCACCTCTCCTGCTCAGACTCANTCTCCTGCTCAGACACAGTGGGATATTCCCCACCTCTCCTGCTCAGGCACATCGGGATATCCCCACCTCTCCTGCTCAGACACAGCGGGATATTCCCCACCTCTCTGGCTCAGAGACAGCGGGATATTCCCCACCTCACAGGGGTTGAGCGTGGCTGTGGGAAGGGGGTACAGGGTATGAAGAGAGCTCATTAACATTTTGAACAGGCCCTGAGCGCCCATGGAGAGGAGCAGGATGTGGGAAACACCCCAGACTAACGTGCCCCCGCGGAGAAGGACACGTTTGCCATCCTGGACAAGCTCTCAGTCCTGTTTCCAGCAGCCAGCTCGTTGCCCTCGAGCAGGGCCTTGCTTCAAGCCAGTGTCTCTTGTGCAGAAGGCTCTAATTTAGAGCGGGCAGTGCTGGTGAATCCCCCCAGCCCGCAGTAAATGAGCTCCCAGTCCCGGTGCCGAGCTCTCTGTGGGTTGGAGCTCTGGTTGGGCTCAGAGCGGCACCGCTTTGTGTCTCCTCAGATCGGCGCTGGCGTGGAGCGCTCAGGGCTGTCAGATTCCTGCTCCCCCAGCAGCAGCTGCAGACAATGATCCAGTCACTCTTGACCTTCTCCTGATAAATGAAGCAGAGTGAGAGTCTGCCACCCATTTTCCTGATTCCCTCCTGCACCTTCTCCGGTTTATTGGTGTGATCCTGGCGTGGGACTCGCTATTCCAGCAGTGATGAACTCAGAGGCACAGACTCTCTCCTTGTACGCGAGAATTTGGAGCACTTATTTGTCTCTGACTGGAAGTACTGAAATCACTCTGAACTTGGTGCTTGCCCCAGCTTCTTCCTAACGTGTGGCTCCCAAAGATGGCACCCCTCAACCCCTCCACCCCCAGTATTCTCAGTGGGAATTATTAATTCCTAGGTGGGTGCTTGCACATTTGGCCGTTTTCACGGGCTCATTACCAAACTTTTGGGGTTGCTATGTTTACCCAGCCCTCCTGCTCAGTGTGCTGGCTGTACCTGGGCAAGGATGGTGTTCAAGGCCAGCTTGGATGGGGCTTGGAGCAACCTGGGCTAGTGGAAGGTGTCCCTGCCCACAGCAGGGGGTGGAATGGGATGTTTAAGATCCT
Organism: Ptilonorhynchus violaceus; assembly: GCA_013397565.1. Classification (NCBI taxonomy): domain Eukaryota; kingdom Metazoa; phylum Chordata; class Aves; order Passeriformes; family Ptilonorhynchidae; genus Ptilonorhynchus; species Ptilonorhynchus violaceus. The sequence continues at coordinate 466,672 of VZRJ01006768.1, read as the reverse complement.
TTCCAACCCGAGCCATCCTGTGATTCTGTGATTCTATGCCAGTCTCTTTTTCAGATTATTGCTAAAAGGTTAAGTTTTGTGGCCAAGAGTCAGTCTCATTTTCAGACCACCGGAAACATCCTTTCTATGCAATGCCTTTTGTGCACATTTACATTTGAGACCCCACCCAGGAGTCAGGGTGGGGAACAGTGCGTCCTTCATCCATTCATTTCAGGAATGTGGAGCAATCCTGGCTCCAAGGCACGTCCTGATAACACTGTGGGGCATGAAGGAATAACCTGAGCCCATCCTGCTCCAACATTCATCTGCTCTGTGCCTGGACTCTTGTCCCATGTGTCTGCCGGGGGGGAAGTGTCGTTTGGGAGCACGAGGCGATGGGAAGCGTTTGATCCTCAGTCCTCGGTCTCTGTCTGCACATGTGCTTCTGCTTCCAAACAAACAAGCGGGAGAAAAACCTCCTCATGAAATATTCAAATACCCCCTGGGCTGAGAGTGGGGAGGGCTCTCGCCCCAGTTCTCTGCTCCTCTCAGGAACGCTCCATCAGAAGCTCCTCCGTCATCAGGACTGAAGAAGGGCACCAGGGCGATCCCTCCCTCTCCGCGTGATGGATGCGCCGGGCGTGTCCTCATTCAGAGGGTGCCCTTGGGAATCTGGGGATCTGCCTTTGGCTCCAAGCCTGCTAGTCAATATCACTGGAAAATTAAGGAATGGCAATAGGAAAGATCCAAACCGCTCTGCTGCTTCCAAAGGCAGCGCCCCTTCTGCAAACAGCAGGGAATCCCTGCTCTTCCTCAGCAGCACGGCCCTGGCTGTGCCGGGGTGCAGGAGGTGAGCGTCACCCTGGGTGTCTCTGCCAGGCCGGGCTGGAGGGCACCCTGAGCACTCTGGTCTAGTGGAAGGTGGCCCTGCCCACGGTAGAGGGTTGGAGCAAGATGAGCTTTGAGGTCGCTCCCAAACCAACCCCAACC
>VZRJ01006768.1:405671-465641 GCA_013397565.1 Ptilonorhynchus violaceus | reverse complement strand
CCAACCCAACCCAACCCAACCCAACCCACTCTGGGACTCTGTGGCTCTGTGATTCTCTGGGTCTTGCCCACAGCCCTGATCCCCAGTCCCAGTGCTGCCAAGTTGTCACATCCCATGTGCCGTGTTTCCAGGAGCCTGGCACTCCTTTTATGCCCGCGGTGCAAACTGTAGAGGTGTTCTGAGGTCAGAACGAGAGCAGCTCAACATAACCCCTGCACCAAGGAGCTGCTCAGGGCTCTGTGCTTGGCTGGGGGAGAGTCCTGTCTGACAGCCTGAGCATCTCTGGACCAGAGTAACACAGAGGAGACAGTGCTGGACTGAGCAGTCCACAGAGAGATGCTCCAGGACATGGACACACTTCAGGGCACAGCCAGCTCCTCTCCCCTGGGAAGAACCCATTTCCTGCAAAAAGCAGGGCAGTCAGCTGAGCCTGCAATTCTTCCCCTTAAAACATATTCCTTGTAAGCATCTTCCTACAGGTGATCTGCATGGAGCTGCTCGGGATTCCCAAGATGTTTATAGGATGCAATAACAGGTCTGGATGCCAGTGATGAGATCACAAGGATCCAGCTCCTTTTCCTGGGATTGCCTTGATTTTTGATGGTTTGGACTTGATGATCTTTGAGGTCTTTTCCAACCTTAATGATTCTGTGATTTGATCTGATCTGATCTGGTCTGATCTGAGGACATGTTCTGGTTATCACCCAGCTGAGATGCTGCAGCCAAGATGCTGCTTCCACACCCCTTCCCGAGGTACCTGTGAGCTGCCTGGTGCCCATGGCTCACTACAAAGCTCTTACAGGGTAATGCCTCAGAGTTTTGCTTCCTTTTGATCATCCCTGGGTCTGAATTGCATGTGGTTCCCTGCATCTTGTTTTGAACCTGAGGACCTGTTTTCCTTCGGGAAATGCAGGCAGACAGGGTCCCTGATGGCCAGGGTCCAGAGCTCCAATCTTGAAGCTCCCAAAATGTGTGAAGATTTGCCCAAAAGGGTTGCAGAGAGCACTGCAGGCAGCAGAGTGAATTTTCTTGATCAGCCTGAACACTGTGAGAACTTCCTAAACAAATATCAGGGGATCAGCTGTTTTCCAGCCACTGAGTTTGATCACAGAATCCCAGAATCCCAGAATTAGAGAATTACAGAATCAGAGAATCCCAGAATCCCAGAATCAGCTGAGCTGCTGATGAGAGGAAATCCATCCCTCAGGGCCGGCCACTCCCGCAGGTGGTGGAGGAGGAGATGGTGTTACATGAGCTCAGCCTTCAACTCAGGAAGTTCGTGCGAAGTTTGCAGCTTTTTGTGAGAGGAGGAGGTTTCAGCAGAGTGTCAAGCGAACATGAGCTCATATCAGTGCACTTATTTATATCCCCAAGCCGGCATCTGTTGCGCCCAAGCTCGCTGCAGTGCTCAGCATTAAACATTTCATTAGCCCACAGCCCCTCTGGCAGTGCTCACACCCGCACACAGGCTGTTTAGCAGCCAATCCATCCATTTAATTTCTCATTAAACTTTACATGTAATGAATTTTTTAGTGGTCAAGTGAATAAAGCAGTTAAAATAAAAAATGGCTGGATAGCAAAGGCTTGGCCTTTGGTATTTTCAGCCTCTAATGATGCCGTGGTGAAGCCAAGAAGTGCCTGTGCTTGTTTGCTGGGTGAGCAGGTCCCTTCTGGGGGAGGTTCTTTGGAAATACCATCCTTCCAGCATGAGCTGGAGGCTTTGATCCGAGTAGGGGAAGCCAGGGAATAGTCAGTCCCATCAACAAACATTTCGAGGGAGAAAATGTTTGGAATCTTTAAAGGGCCAGCTTTCCCTTTTTTCAAGAGAAGGCAGTTTTTTTAAGAAATCATGCTGAAAATAAATAGGCACCATCCACCTTCAGCAGAGCTGACAGATCTTCAGATGATCAACAGCTGCTGCCTTTAACGAGCTGAAAAGCAACATTTCTGCAAGTCCCAGACAGGAGGGGGTTCATGTCTGTGACAAGAGCCAGGGGGTGCCCATGGGGCTCCCACGGTGCCACGCTGGGCTGACCCCGCATTCGGGCAGAGGTGTCACCAGTGGATGTGTCACTTGGAGGGGCCTCTGCCATGGCATCCTTTCTTTTGGCAGGAGACTCTCCAGGACCCACTCTGGTGGGCTCTCAATCCCAGAATTAGAGAATTACAGAATCAGACAGAGTAACACAGAGGAGACAGTGCTGGACGTGGCTCTGCCCTTGGGTCAGGGCAGCGGAGGGGCAGCTTTGGGCACTGCACAGCAGCTCTGTGGTGCTGAGCCCCCCGTGCTGTGGGGCCTGAGCCAGCCTTGGTGCTCTGCCAGGACAGTGGCCTTGGGGTGCAGGGCCAGGAGGAAACATCTTCATGGAGGTTCTGCGTGTGGGTGGCTCCATGGGACGGGGGTGAACGAACCCCACGGTGCTCAGTGGGACGATTCAGAACTGCTCTCCCCGAATGCAGCTCTCCAGAGCCTGCAGCTCCTTCTCCAGCTCCCTCCTACCACCCTGTGCTGCTGACTGCTGACCCAACTCGTCCCTGGCTGGCACTGCGGGTCTCAGCCTCCACCTGGGCTTGGGAGGGTGCGATAGGATCAAGGGTATCCCAGAGCAGCCAAAAGCAGAGGAGCAGCAGGAGGAAGAAGAGGCCTGGAGGTTTGGCCACGAGAAGGTGGGAGCAGAGACAGCAGAGCAAAGGTGTGCCAGGAACCTGGGCTAGAGGAGAGAAACACCCTGCAGAGGACCTTGGTGGACTGTTAGAGCCTGGAAGGGCTGCAGAGAAAGATGAAGTGGCAGCAAAAGGAGTGAAAAAGATCCCTGCTTTGGGAGAGGCCAGGCACTTCATCCTGGGAGGAGGCAAGCAAACACTGAAGGTGGGGAGGTGAAGCTGCAGCTGGAGAGGATGGGAGGACTGGAGCACATGTGGAGGCAGGAGGTGGGAATCTGCAGGAGGAGTCAGGATGAAGGAGGAGTTGCCCTGAGAAGGAGCACTGGGTGCTTGTGAGAGCAAATGAGGTACGGGGAACACCTCGGAGCTTCTCTCTTTTTGTTGTACTCCCTCAGCTGCTCTTCACATTTGCCTTTGATGAGTCCTTTTTTATGAATAAGAACAGGGCCTGAAGTTGTACTACCAAGGAAGAGAAAAAAAGGTGTGTTAACAAGTTTCCAGCTTCAGAGGAGAGGCTCACACCTCGTGAGCCGGGACAGAAGGAATCGGTCTGTCCTGAGGATCCGGGTCTGCACATCGGATGTTGGATTTGTGGGGACTCACCTCTGGGAGCAAGATTTATGGTAGAAATCCCGGAGTTGTTGTTGTATTTATTATCATCTCTCCCATGGTTTGCCCCGGGGATCCAGGCTGTGGAGGCACAAGCAGCAGCTCTTGGCTCCCAGCAGGAGCAGTGGGACACGGGCGGTGCCTCCGGGGCTGGATCCCAGCACCGGGGTCGTGGCCACTTCCAGCACTGCCAGCTTGGGAATTCACAGGAGCACAAAACTTCATTCCTGCCAGCCAGGAGTCTAATAAATCAATCAGCAGAGATGGGCGAGGAGTGAATTCTCCATGGGCTCTGAGAAGCCACGGAGATGGAGAGAGGGACACCACCCCACCCTCCCGGGCTTGGCCAGCCCAGGGCTGCCTCCCCCAGTGTCCCAGCATGGGGATGCTCACGGGGACCCTCCTGCAGCGATCACGGAGCTCACGCCCAGCATGTGGAAGGGAGAAAACATCAAAAGGACACTTTGACACATACTTAACATTTTATATATTTTGTATAAAATAGAAAAAAGGAGTATTTTAAAATATTCATCTCCTGGGAAGGCAGCTGGGTGGATAAAAGGCTCCCAACGTGCAGGGAGAGCGGGAGGAGATGGGGATGATGTCTGTGTTCTTTGGCTGCTGAAGGAGACACCAGGACATTCCCGAGAGTGCCCAGGGTGTCCTGCGGGTGCTGGGGGTGGGGGGAGCTGGGGAAGAGCCCTCAGGCACATTTGGAACTGCAGCCAGTGCTGCCTCAGGGGCAGCAGTGCCACCTCCCCGATTCAATCACCAGTCTTGTGTGGGTGAGATTCTTGTCAGGGCGCCAGGGCGTGGAGTCCTGCTGAGAATTGTGCGTCTCAGGTTTGATTTCACAGAGGAACACTTGAAGCCTCTGGCTTCGGAGAGGTTTGGAATGGCTGTCACAGCACAACTCAAAGGTTGGGACGCTGGGGGATAAACCACTGGGTTTTGGGTTCTGTTTGTTTGTTTGCTTTATTTTTAGCATTCTGTTGCTAAGCCAGGCCCAAGACTCGGGGCACGGGGAAGGACTGAATGTTTGAGTTTTTGTGTTGGGTCCAGTCATGCAGATACCCAGAGGCTGGAGGGGCTGCACCACAGCTCCCCTGAAAGAGCACAGCTGAGAGCAGGTGCATGGGATGTGGGATATGGGATAGGCAGTATGGGATATGGGATATGGGATATGGGATATGGGATCAGGCACCAGCCTGGATCTGCTTCTCCATAGGCAGCAACAGCTGGCACACTGCAGAGCAGGACAAAGCCTGCTCACAACCCCCAAATTCATCCTCTCCATTCCAGCCTTTAACATCCACCTGTAACACTGGAAGTGAGCCAGCCCCTCCTGGGTTATATCTATATCCATATCTATGTATATCTATATCTATATCTATCTACATCTATATCTAATCACCTGTATCTATATCTTCTATATCTATTTCTGCATCTCTCATCTGTCTGTCTGTATATCTGCAGAGCTTGCTGTACTCCCTGTTCCAGAGCAGACCCGAGGGTTTTCCCTCCATGTGCTGCTTCCTTCCCTCAGAGGGCCAAGAAGCGCCCTGGGCTGTGAGAGCTCCTGAGTTGTGAGGATCTGGATTATCTCTTCTTTTCCCTGTTGTTCCGTGTAGTCCCAGATGTGTGCATGGATGGTAGAAGCTTCCTGTCCTCTGGGCAGAGTGCTGCAGGGTGGGCAGTTGTTCACATGGGCCCACTCCTGTCCATGGACACATGGGGGGACAGCTCTCCCTTCCTTGCTGAGCAGGAACCCCAAACTCCCTTCTGGCTCCATTGACAACCCCCTTTTTCCGCTCCCCTGTCGTGTGGGAAGTCTCTTGGTGAAGGATCACATTGGGAACAAGGACAGAGCCTGGGGCAGGTGCCAGGCACTGGGACAGCTAAACCAGCCCCCTACTTAGTCAGAGGAATAACATCCCATTTTTCACACCATTCCCATTTCCATTCTGTATCTTGTTTTCAGTGAAAAATGTGAAAGCACTAATAGAAAACTTCCCACGAAGGTTTCTTGTTTTGACAAAAGATCAATTTCCCATTGAGCAGATATTTCAAACCGATATTTCTGTCTGCTGCATGAGGAATCAGTCACTCTGAGGGGAGGGAGGGGCGTGCTCTGGCGAGCAGTGACTGTCAGAGATGCTCAGGCTGGTGACAGAAACCACCTGCCCTGAGCTCCCCGTGCCAGCTGGGACAGGACACCCTCCTTGTGTGCCCAGCCCTTTGCCTCAGTGCTGGAGGAAGATGAGGGTGGTGGGTCCACCCAAGAGAGGTGCCCTGAATAGGGCAGATGTTCTGGGACATCTTGGTTGGACTTGGTGATCTTAGAGGTCTTTTCCAGCCTTAACGATCCTGTGATTCTGTGGCTAAGGAAAAACAGCCCCTCAGCAGAGCTCAGTGAGTAGGGTCAGCTCAGTTAAACAGGGTCAATCCCCTCTCCATGGCACCTGCAGGAGGGGCAATGTGGGGCAGGACCGGGGCTGTGCTATTCCCTCCTGGAGCAGCAGTGGTTGTCCGCTTGGCTTGCTCCTTGCGTGTTTTGCTCCTCTGGAGGGAGGGTGGAAGGGTTAAACGGACCCCACAGGAGAGAGGAAATTGTGCCAGGCTCAGCCCAGTCTGCCCGGGCAGGGACATTTCTGACCTGCAAGGCAGGAGGAAGAGCATAAAGAAACCATAAAAGGGCCCCAGAATTAACAGCCAGACATCCAGAGAGCCAGAAACCGAACTGCCTATGGATAAAACTTCCAGGAATGAAACTTCCAGGACTGTGCAGAGTCTGCTGCAGCTCAGAGCTGCTGAATTGGCTGAAAGGGAGCCTGGAAACCTGGACCCACTTGCAAGGGCTCTGTAGGCGGGGGAGAGCTGTTAATGAGCCTTTTCATGTCTGTTCTATCTGATCTAATTCTATTCTGTCACTTTGATTTTTCTTTCTGCGTAAAGTTAATGCAGGTTATAAATAATACCTGTCTCTTGAACTGACTGATCTTCTTTGGGGAGCTCATTTGGGGAAAAAGGCAAGGCAGAGACACCTCAAAGCTGTGTCTAAATTGGGGTCCTGTCACAGCTGCACAGGCTGTGCACACGAGCCGGGGCTGGTGTTCAGGCTGGGAAGAAGAAAGGGTTGGGAAGGGATTTACAAAGGCACGGGAAACCTCTGCAGGATGGCAGGTTAAAGGCCATTTTGCCTACTCTATCTTTTGGAGGAGCCTGGTGTGCAGCTTAGGCTGTGCTTTCAGGCCCTGTGTGGGAGAAGGTTTCTAACACTGTAAAGATTTTCCAGCCTGTTGGACAAGGGCAGGATATTGCTGGGAAGTCAATAAAATCCAGATGTAGAGGAGCTGTCGGAGAGGGAGGCGCTGGTGGCAGGTGGAAAGCTCCAAAGGTCTTTAGAAACCTTCCAGCTAAAGCTGGTGCCCGGGTGAGTGGGTGCCCCTCGAACTGAGCCATTCTGCACCAAACTGAAGAGTGGAAGCTGGAACCCGAGACCAGCACTGGGGCAAGCTCAGCCGTCAGGACTGTGAGCCCGTGAGGTGCTGCTCCACCTCAGCCATCTCCAGCACTGAATGTTCTCTCCCCTCTAAGATCCGGTCTTTCCCTGCCCAGACTCTGCCCGGTTTGGACACTGTGGCTGCCACAGGCTGAGCCAAAGCTGGAGGCTCCACGTGGGAGGCCAGCCCAGCACACGGAGCAGGTTTAGCCTGGGGGATCCCAGCCCGTGGTCCCGCTGCCCCCAGAAGCCACGAGTGAGTGACCAAACCTCCCCTTGGGTGCCCACTGCCTCCCCTGCTCTCCGTCTCTCGGGTGCTGACCCCAAGCTCCAGCCGTGGGTGCTCAGGGCAGCTCCAGCTCACGGGAACTGCTGTCCCTGGGGCAGAGCTGTGGCCGAGCCCAGCAGTGTCTGACCGTGGTCCGAGTTCAGGCGCGTGGCCGGGAGGTCAGCGAGCTCCCTGCTTCCAAGGACTTCCTGCAGAGGAAAGCTGGAGAGCATCTGTCCACACGTTCATGGAATCACAGAATCATGGAATGGTTTGGGTAGGAAGAGACCTCAAAGCTCATCTTGTTCCACCCCTTGCCATGGGCAGGGACACCTTCCACTAGCCCAGGCTGCTCCAAGCCCCATCCAGCCTGGCCTGGGACACTTCCAGGGATCCAGGGGCAGCCACAGCTTCTCTGGGCAACCTGTGCCAGGGCCTGTCCACCCTCACAACCAAGAATTTCTTCCTGGAGTCCAATCTAAATCTACCCTCCTTCAGCTGTTTTCTCCTTTTCTTCTTCCGTTAAGGAGCACAGATCTCCTCTGCTCCTCTCATTGGCCATAAAAATGTTTTGCTGATCAACCAGATACTGCAGACTCCGGGAGGGAGGGTGCCGGTCCGGGAAGTGCTGTTCTGCACGTTTGGCTCCATACAAACAGCGCCGATGTTGGAAAGGAGGCACAGGGGGAGTGCTCATGGAAGACCCCTCCCACGGGAGCAGGGACAGAGCTGTCTGAGAGGCTGATGTGGGTGGGGTTAGTGCTAATTGAGAGTGTTAATCAGTTCATGGGGGTGGCTCCCTGTAGCTGCCCCCTCCCCTGGCCAAAGCAGCAGCTGGGATGGACTCAGCTGGACATCCTGGGTGGGTGACCCTGGAGAAATCCATCCGAGTGAAAGGACATTTTTCTTTCCAACCTGGAGGACTCGGTGCCTGGCACACCGTGAGGGCCAGGGCTTGGAGTTCAACTTGACAAGACACACACTGACTGTTTGATGTTTAATAATCTGCTAAATCAGCCTGCGTGTTTCCACAGACTCACAGGATAGTTAAGGCTGGAAAAGCCCTCTAAGTCTCCAAGTGTCAACCCAGCACCACGGCCGTGTTCACCACTACTCCCTGTCCCCAGGTGCCACATCCACATGGCTTTTGAACACTTCCAGGGATGGGGACTCCACCGCTGCCCCATGACAATACTTGCCAAGCATTCCAGGGAAGAATTCCCTAATATCCGATTTAAACCTCTCCCGGTGCAGCCTGAGGCCATTTTCTCTCGCCTGTCACTTGTGACCAGGGAGATGAGACTGACACCCACTTCACTTTTGGTGTAACCAGCCCTGCATGGGGTTAGCAGCCATTTGGACAGGACTATCCCCAGTGCCTGTTTGAGGTCTCAGTCAGCTGATGGAAAAACAGGAGAACTAAAGCTGGGGTTGTTCTCCCCGGAGAGCTAAAAATTCATTGAGAAAAACAGCAGCTACACCCCACAGGTGTCAGCTGAGCTCCTCGGGTCTGAGTCACATCTGAGGCGTGAGGTGGGCACTGCTGGAGCTGAGGAGAGCGGAGCAGAGCCAGGCAGGGGATCACACCCCCCTGAGGCTCCTTGGAATGGAGCAGTGGAGCCCACGGGCTTTGGGCACATTTAGGGTGAATGGCTGGATGGAGGTGACGTGGGAGCAGCTCTGGGTTGGACCCCTAATTCAAACCTGGGACTGGAGTGTCCTCAGAAGTTCTCCTCTGCCCTCCCAGCACTGCTGCCTTTTCAGAGGAGAGGCCCTGCGGCACTGGAACCTCTTGGAAAATCTCCTTTAGTGCCCTCAGTGCTCTGGCTCTGCTGCGAGCAGGTGGAGGAGCTCTGTGGTCTCAGCTTCTTGCCCTGGCGCTGGGAATGGTCCCTGTGCACTCCCTGTGCTGCTCTGTCCCTTGCTGCAGCTCCCTGGAGTCACTCAGGGTTTATGTGCAGCTCCCCTGGCAGTGCTGCCTCTCATCCCCCTGCTGCCCTGGCACTCCTGAGCTCCACGGACCTGAGGGCTTTGCTGCTTCCCTGCGGTCACAGCGGGCTGGGAAATTCCATTTGCTGCCCTGCAGTTCCTGCAGCCTCTCCCCTTCCCTGCTCGGCTGCTGGGTGGGATGAAGTTTTTTCCTCCAAACTGTCCTTACCTTTATTTACGGGGCAATTTGCATTTTATGATTTCCTGCTCATACTTCAGAGGTTTCTCATGCATTTCTCTTTCCTCTCTGGGGTTCCTTCTATTTAGCATCCCCCACAGGGCTCTGTCCTCGCAGCCCTGCTTCAGCTCATTTCCACACACTTTCCTGTCTCCCTGGCCCTGTAAATCTTCCTCCCTGTCTGCAGCCTGGACCCCCTGGAGGCTCCCAGCAGGTGCCCTGCTGTACTCCCTCAGCCCTTTTCCCTATTTAAATCCACACAAAGCAACTGCTCCTATTCTTAGCTCTGACCTGTGCTCCTTTATCCATCCCTGCCTCAAGTGGTTTGTGGTTGCTTTTGCTTCTCCCCCACCTTTATTTTTATTTATTTATACATTTTTAAAATTATTTTTCCATGTGGGTGAAAGAAGAAGAGCTGTTCCCACTGGATCCCAATCTAACAATGAAAGGATCCTGGCTAGCAGGATGCCCAAACACTCCCGGCTTTTTGGAGTTGAAGCCTTTGACAGGTTCTTCTTTCCACATTTTGCTTAAATCTGTAAAGCAAAAGGCTCTGCTCTGCTGCCTCCCGAGCATGTGGAGAGCGCGTCTTCCCCAGCTCCTGCCTGTCAGAATTCCTGTTTCATTCCCTGCCCCTGCACCGAAGGGCAGGTCCCAGCTGCCCAGCCAGCTCTTCACACTGACAGGAGAAAGAAGAGGATAAACTTGGGATGCCAGAATCGCCTGCTGGGACCAGCAAGGGCTTGGGACCCCTTGGAAGATCCTGGGCTGTGCTCCTGTGCCAGAGTGGTGGAATTGTAATTCAGAAAGGAGCTTTTAAAGCCAGCTTTCCATCCTGAATTTCCCTCGATGGAGAGGCCCCGGGAGCACAGGAATGAGGCTCCTCTGGGACAGCAGGAAAGGGGCAGAAGTGACCCGGGAGTTTTCCCTGCTCCAGCCAGGACTGGGTTAAAGCTGGGGTCAGTTAAGCCCGTGGGGGCTCTGGGTCTCCATCACCATCAGCTGCACCCACTGCAAGCCAGGGAGCAGCTCCGAGCCTCCCAAACCCCTCCAGAGCGGAGATCTGGAATATCAACAATGGATTGCACAAGGCAGAAGGATACTGGTGACTTCCCAGTATCCCACTGAGACTGAAATATCCCAGGTCCAGATTGGTCCAAATTCTGTGTTTCAAACAGAAAGGTCATATTTTTTTGGCCTGCTCCCTGTAGGAAAAATAACATTTTTTTCATCACCTTTTCCTCCTCCCTTCCCTATTCTCTCCTTCCTCCACCTCTCTTCCCCCCTGCCCCCCAAAACTGTTGTATTACATCAGAATATCCTGAGTTGGCCCTGAGCTACTTCTTCAGCAGTAGTTTTAAACCACAAATTTTGGTATAGATTCAAGTGTGTAATTTTTATCTTTTAATATTTTTTTAATTCGATTTTTTATGACTTTTTTTAATTAAGTCTTTAAACTTATGGGTTTTTTTCTTTTTCCTCTCTTCCCAGCCTGTTTCCTAATGACATGACATTTCTTTGATCAGCCTTTTCCCAGACAGCCCATCTGCCTATTTGGTTTGGTTATCACTTTGGTTATCACTATTTGGTTATCACTGGTTATCACTCTCTCCCACTTTCACAGCGCTCCTTCCAAAAATCCCACCCTTTAAAAACTGTTTCACTGCTTTCAGAAGCCTTTTGAAGTCGGAGAGGATCTGCAAGTTCAGTCCTTGCTCACAGGGCTGCAGTGGGCACTCCATCGTTCTCCTTCCTTCGCCAGGACCAGGCTGGGCTCCTGCACGGATGGGCTTTGGGAAGGGTCCTGGCTGTGGAGGGGTTTGGAAGCAAACCTGTCAGAGGAGAAATGTGAGGGGAACAGGAGGAAGATCCAAGGAAATGCAGCTAAGGAGGGATTAGAAGTCATCTATAAAAATAGATTTTAGTTCTGATGTTTACTGAGCAACTTTTTGCTTCCTGCCCTTTTATTGGTGCTGAAAAGGGGAGCAGGGGGGCTCTGTATTGGTAATTTCTTTTTTCTCCTCCATGAAAGGATGTGGAAATGAGTCCTGAGAAAAATGATGTGGAGAAAAGTTTGTTCCTTCAGTTCTAATTGGTCAGTGAAAGGCATTTGATTTGATTGCTTTCTTTCTAATCCAAATATGTGCTATTGGTAAAATTGATACAATGCAGAGGATAAAACCCCACAGATCCAGCACTTGTCCTAAATTCAGTCCAAGTTTTAAACATCTCTATGTAGTAGTATTAAAATTACAGATATGAGCAATCCATTGATTCATTCCCATTATAAAGAGCATTTGCATTATGCATTTCTCCATTTCCCAAGGGAATGAGTAACCAACCCGTAGAACAAAATCCTATTATTGAGTAATATATTCCATGGTCATCCTGAGACAAAAGTGGGTAATTTTCTAAATGGCAGAAGAAATGAAATCACAGCCAAAATATTGAGCTGGCTGGATTTCCACTGCAGGAATGGTTTTATCTCTTGGTCCTTGAAACCTCTTTCAAAGAAGACAAAGAAAAACCCCAAACAAACAAAAAAAAGCCAAACCCCAAAACGAACCAACCAAACCAACAAAGAAAAACTCCCCAAAAAACCAACCCAAAACCCTGTAGGGACTCATTTTAACCTTACACTAGTCCCAGTTTTCAGATACTCCTCAAATCCAGGATGATTTTAACTAAATATCCACCCATGGACACATCTTTAATGATTTCAATTCCATCCTATCCACTTGCTTTTAAATAATTTTGCTTCAATCACACTCAGAGGAACTTTTTTCCCCAACATGAAATTTTGGTCAGCTCAGCTTTTAAACCACTGGGGATTTTAGTGAATTGAGACAGGAAGAGTTCAAACGTTGAAAAGCCCCTGCTGGAGGCAGCTGGTGCGTGCTCTGGGTTTGGGAGGTGAGAGCAGGAGCCCCCAGCGCAGGAATTACAGGTCAGGGGGGAGGGAATGCTCACTCCTCCCAGGGAGGGCAGGGGAGATGAAGTTAAGGGGCTGAAACCTTTTCCTCTGTAATTACCCATGAAAAGGGATCTGCTGCCAGATTTGTTCCTTGGCCCTCTCTGGGTGTGTGCAATGAACTGACCCCACACCAATCCTGAGCTGCTCGGCCTCTCTGTGCCCTCCATCCCACACTGTCAGCATGGGATGGGAAAGGGGAGCTTGGATCCCCCCTGGAGCTGGGTCACCCCCTCCTCCTGTCCCCGTCCCCAGCTGGCTCCTGGTCCCAGTATTGCAGAGCGAGGTCAGACGTGCCTGGCAGCAGTGGCAGCTCTGCCTGGACCTGGCAGGTTCTGGGGACAGCAGCTGCCTTTGGCCACAGTGCCTGGGTGTGGCACTGGCACCGCAGGGACACGGCCCTCCTGGGACTGGGGCATCCTGGATGAAAACAGGACACATGGAATGGGGAGATGGAGCACAGCCATGATGGACTTTGTGCTTCTGGTTGGACTTGGTGATCTTGGAGGTCTTGGACTGGAAGGTTGGACTTGATCATCCTGGAGGTCTTTTCCAACCTTGATGACTCCATTATTCTGTGATTGTATTTCCAGCTCCTCTTCAGAACCCCCAAGTCCCCTGGCGGGCCCTCAGCTCCTGCTCCTTTCTCTTGGGCTCATCTTAAAACACCTCTACTACCCCAAATCAGAGAATCACAGAATGTCCTGAGCTGGGAGGGACCCCCAAGGATCATCCAGTCCCATTCCCAGCCCTGCACAAACACCCCAGCAATCCCAGCCTGTGCATCCCTGGGAGCGTTGTCCAAACGCTCCTGGAGCTCTGGCAGCCTTGGGGCCGGGACCATTCCCTGGGGAGCCTGGTCAGTGCCCAGCACCCTCTGGGGACAGGAGAACCTTTCCCTGCTCTCCAGCCTGACCCTGCCCTGGCACAGCTCCAGCCGTTCCTGGCTCCTGTCCCTGTCCCAGGGAGCAGGGACCCTCTGTGATGCTCTGTGGCCAGGCTGGACCTGTGCAGGTCACTCAGCCCTGGCTGCTCTGAGCAGTTCAGGGCTGAGCTGTCCCTGCCTTTCCCACAGAGAAGACACCACCAGCATGGATTTCTCTTGCTCACTGCAGGTTTTTGTGACACCCCCTGTCTCTGAGACCTCTCCCCCCTTCCCAGCGTGCCAGGAGCTCACTCAGGCAGAGGGGCTGGCAGACGAGCCCGTGTGATCTCGTCAGTCTTTGTTCTTCATGAACCCAGGCTAAAAATGAGTTTTTCTCGGTGCAAGCAAGTTCACATTCCTTCTAAGAGTTCTTTGATGATCAAATGTTTTCTTATTTTATGAGGTTTTATACTCCCTTCCCAAAATAACAAATTTCCTGATGGAATCAGCCAGGTTATTATTTCTAACAGCCTCTGCCATAACCCAACAGTGTTTGTTCTCAGTCTGGTTTCTCAGATTTGACCAGATTTATCCTTGCACAAGGCAGGAGCAGCTCAGGATCCTCAGTGCCCAAATCCACCACAGAATCCCAGAATATCTCAGGCTGGAGGCACCTCTGGAGGCCCTCTAGTCCAAGCCCTGCTCAGATAGGTTCACCTAAGCAGGTTGCCAGGACCGTGGCCAGGCAGGTTTTGGATTCTAGGAGCTGGAGAGTCCACAGCCTCTCTGGGCAACCTGTGCTTGACCTTCTAAGCAGTAAAAAAATGTTCTTTATTGTTTTTAATGGACTGTTGCTGGAGTCATTCCATTAAATCCATATTTTTCTTGTTCTCAAGAGTACAGACCTCCAAATGTGGCCTTTCCAGTGCTCAGCAGAGGGAAAGGACAACCTCCCCTGAGCTGCTGGGAGTGCTCTGCCCAGCACAGCCCTAGGTTGCCTTTGGCCTCCAGCACTGCCAGGGTGCACCACCAGCCCATGGGGAGCCTGAGATCGCCCAGAGCCCCACGGCCCTTCTTGCAGAGCTGCCTGGGCCATTCCTCCCCAGGGGCAGGGGTTTGCGTTCCCCTTGGGACTCCTTTGTGAGATTTCTCTCTGCTCAGTTCTCCAGGCTGTTGAGGTCCCTCTGAGTGGCCACAACCCTCTCCACCACCATTGGGGGTATCGGCCACTGCTCCTGGTTGGAATCATCCCAGACCCATGGAGCACCCTGCCCCAGGTCATGAATGAAGTCATTGACCAGGACTGGCCACAGCAGTGCCCTGGGTGCACCTTTAGTGATTTACCTGCAGCTGGACCTTGTGCTGCCCAGGGCCTGGCCCTGAGCTCGTGAGGCACCAGGACAAATTTCCTGTTGGTTGTGAATCGCTCTCTTCTCCCAGGGAACAAGTAACAGGATGAGAGAAAACGGCCTCAAGTTGCACCAGGAGAGGTTTAGATTGGATATCAGGGAATTTTTTTTCACAGAAATGGTTGTAAAGCATTGGCACAGGCTGCCCAGGACAGTGGAGGAGTCACCATCCCTGGGAGTGTTCAAAAAACGTGTGGATGTGGCACTTCGGGATGTGGTTTAGTGGTGAACACGGTGGTGCTGGGCTGATGGTTGGGCTTGATGAACTTAAAGGTCTTTTCCAACCTTGATTCTGTGATTTAAATGCTCATTTTCCATCCACTTTCATATTTCATCCACTTTCCAGTCATATTTCAAACTGAGGAATTCCAGTCCATTAGTCCACTTTACCTCTTTTATTTAAAAAAAAGGAAAAGAAGTGTGAGCAGTTACCAGCGTGCAGCAGAGTGAGAGTGAATCCAGCAGTGAGAGCTGCACTCCTGCCCCTTCGGATCGGTGATGGAGAACAACGCTGGGCGCTGCCAGGAGCTGCCAGAGCTGGCAGCTGTTTGACACCACAGGCATTTCCCGGTGCGTGGATAACTGCAGCATCCCTTGGAAGACTTTCTGGGAATTTCAGTGAGAGCAGGATGCAGGCTGGCGTTAAACCTCCCGGAAGAACGAGGTTAGCTGACAATTCCTGCTCCGTAAGCAAGTCAAGGGAAGACTCACTTGCTGTCCAGAGAGACCAATTATACAATGAAAGCCAAGAGGGAAAACAAACATTCAGGGTGGATAAAAAGAAATTGTTTGGGGAAGAATAATCCACAATGCCTCAACATATGGGTTTCCTAATGTTGGCTTGATAACTGTGATGTTTAATTTGTTGGAGAGCACGAGGCACATCTCTCTTGTGGGTCTGACCTTCTTCTTGCTCTTTATTTGAAAGCTTTCAAATATCAGAAGTTAAGATTTCTTGGAGGAACACGATGTCTAATCAAAATCCAGAGGCTTGTAGCCAGTTGCTGTTGTGGGACATGGAAGTGTGTGAGTGGTTACTCAGCTCTGTCTGCTCACGTGCCTTTCTCTCCTGTGGAAAGGCTTCCTTGGAGAAAGCTCTCCTTGATTTTCCCTAAGTCCTGCTTCCCCAGGCTTACAGAATTTCAACTTTTGGATTAGTCAGTACAATTTGCATGAAGCAAGAAGGCTTAAATGGGGGTCATTTTTAAATTCGGGCCATTTGGTTTCTCCAGGTAAGAGGTGGCAGCTCACAGCATTTACCTGGGCAGCCTTGTTTGTTTGATGTAATGAGGAGCAGATATTCATCCTCACTGAGTGTTCCCAGGTGTCCCCTTCAACCTGTCCCTTACAGGCGACAGATGAGATTGGTCTCAAGTGCGGGTGACACGAAATCCTGGGGATTCTCCTCCCAGAGCAACGGGTGCCTTCCTGGAGGAAGCATCGTCCGAAGGCCAAGGTGGGGTGCAGGAGGGCTCTGTTCTGCTGCAGGCGCTGCCAGTGTCACCTGATCAGGCCTCACTGAGAGCAGGAGCTGCCTCTGTGCCCTTTGCCATGTGCTGGCACCCCCAGGGAGTTCCTCAACACGGGGTGGGACAGACATCCCTCCTGGGCAGGGGCACTTGGGCTGCTTTCCCTTGATGAGGAAGGAGGGCGATCACCCTCTGCTGTCCCGAGCCAGGGTCAGCTGTCCTCACCTCAGGCCGTGACTTTCCCACACTCACATTCCAGCCCAAGTGGCAGAATTGCAGTTTCTTTCCGTGTCTGATGTTTTGTTAAACCCCACGGGCCCCTCCTGCTCTCCCCTGTGTGTGGGAGAGGAGCCACGTGGACGCGGCTGGGTCCGTGTGCTGTGTCTGAGGGAGGAGCAGAGCCCCCTTCAGCGCGCAGCTCTCCGTTCTGTCGGGTTCGGTGTCTGTTGTGGTTGGGTTTGCTCAGAGGTGCAGCCATCTGCCCCTCCGCCACAGCGCTGTCTGCCATCTGTGCTCGGCAGATAAAATAGCTGTAAACTCCACATGCTGCTGAGCTGCGGAGGAACAGCTGAGCTGTTGCTGTGTGTGAGGAACAGGAGGCAGCAGGGCCGTCCCCTGCTCCAGCAGCCTCAGCGAGGGGTTCGTGCCCGGCCCAGGGCTTTGGGCACTCTCGGCCCAGGGAAGGGTTAAAGAATGGAACGAGCAGAGACGAAACCTCGGGCTGTGCTTCATGGGGCACAACCTGCCTGGGGACAGCTCTGCTCCCGCCAGGGCTATGTTATGGGGGCTCCAACGACAGGGAGCTGCTCCAGGTGCTGCTGGTACCCAGGAGCTGCTGCTCAAACAGCAAGGATCACAGAATCATGGAATTGTTAGGGTTGGAAAAGTCCTCCAAGGTCACAGAGTCCAACCTGTGCCCAATGCCTGCCTTGTCCCCAGCCCAGAGCTCTGAGTGCCACGGCCAGACCTTCCTTGGACACCTCCAGGGATGGGCACTCCAAACCTCCCTGGGCAGCCCCTGCCAAGGCCTGACCACCCTTTCCATGGAGAAATTCCTGTCCTCCCCTGGCACAGCTCGAGGCCGTTCCCTCTCCTCCTGTCCCTGTTCCCTGGGAGCAGAGCCCGACCCCCCCTGGCTGCCCCCTCCTGTCAGGAGCTGTGCAGAGCCAGAAGGTCTCCCTGAGCCTCCTTTTCTCCAGGCTGAGCCCCTTTCCCAGCTCCCTCAGCCTCTCCTGGTGCTCCAGCCTCTTCCCAGCTCCGTTCCCTTCCCTGGACACGCTCCAGCCCCTCCAGGTCTCTCTCGGGAGGGTCCCAGAGCTGCCCCAGCACTGGAGGTGCCCCAGCAGTGCCAGCTCAGGGGACGGGCCCTGCCCTGGCCCTGCTGCCACTCAGGGCTGGCACAGCCCAGGGGCCATTTGCCTTCTTGGCCACGTGGGCACCCCGGGCTCGTGTCCAGCCGCTGGCACTAGCAACCCCAGGGCCTTTTCCACTGGGCAGCTTTCCAGAAAGATGGATTTGAGGGTAGCAGATGAGGCAGTGTCCAGGTGCAGTGCTGGCCTCCTGCTCGGACAGTGCTGCAGGTGACCATGGCCACCCACCACGTGCCCAGGGGCTCCCTCCAGAGGGGTGAAGCCCTAGGCAAGGTCCTCTTCCTCCTGAGGTCCTCCTCCTCCCGGGGGTCTCACCTGCCTCAGGACACAGCACAGACCCCCACAGGAGAGGCCGTGCCACAGCTCCTCAGTGTTCTGGGAAAGCTGCTGGGAATGCTGCTGGGAATGCTGCTGGGAGGGGCCTCCTGCAGCCTCGGAATGTGGAGCTGGGGGGGACCTGAGGGGATGGCTGGAAAGAGGCAAAGAACAATCCCCAACAACCCAAAGGTCCAAGCTCCAGAGAGGGAACCTGGACGTGCCCCAGAGGTCCTGCTGGGTGGTGGGTGACCCTTCTGTCCTGGCAGGTCATGCAGACATAAGTGCTGCGGGAGAACACCAGGACAAGCACAGAGGGTGTGGAAAAGCCTGTGATGGTCACTGGGAGCTGCTGCTGCTGAGGGAGCTCTGACCCCACTGGGGCAGATGAACAGAAAGCACAAAGCTGCCAGGACAATTCCCGTGACTCAACAGGCAAGGCAGCTTTTGCCATCACGTTTTCCCTCTGACAGCTCCTTTCTTATTCTCTTACCTTCCAACCAGCCCAGGGAACACCCTGACAATGCCCTCATCCTGTGCGAGACAAGAGGGGACATGAGGATGCTGGCTGCACTTGGAGAGTGGGACTGGCCACGCATGACTTGGTCAAGGCAAACTCTGTAGGGAAAGCAGCCCCTGAGGAGCTTCCCTGTGCAGGGCCTTCTCATCTAAAAGTCTCAAAATGCTGGATCAAAACACTTTAGCTTATCCAGGAATTCTTATGAGAGGTAAAACAAGATAAACTCGTAAGGCAGAGAGAATTGGGATTATTACCTGGAGAAGAGAAGGTTCTGGGGAGACCCTAGAGCCCCTTCCAGTGCCTAAAGGGGCTTCAAGAGAGCTGGAGAGGAACGTGGGACAAGGGCCTGGAGGGACAGGACAAGGGGGGATGGCTTCCCACTGCCAGAAGGCAGGGTTAGATGGGATATTGCGAAGGAATTGTTCCCTGGGAGGGTGGGGAGGCCCTGGCACAGGTTGCCCAGAGAAGTTGTAGCTGCTCCTGGATCCCTGGAAGTGTCCAAGGCCAGGTTGTACGGAGCTTGGAGCACCCTGGGATAGTGGGAGGTGTCCCTGCACATGGCAGGGGGTGGAATGGGATGAGTTTTAAGGTCCCTCCCAATCCAACCCACTCCATGATTCTGTGATTCCCTTTGTCAGGCATCCACTCCCTGCGGGTCTCCAGCCACCCCTCAGGCAGGGAGTCTCCTGTGACCATTCACATGGCACTGGGATTTTTCCAGTGTTTCTCCATTTCCAGTTTGTGGGTGAGGTGCAGCCAGCAGCAGAGATGTCCTGTCCTGCTCCCCACACCCCCTCTGGCTGGCAGGGGCTCTGTGTGCACCACAGTGTTTTCAGAGAGATGAGAAACCAGCCCTAAAAGCCCTCCCTGCTTGCTGGGAGTGCAGCAGAAATGAGGTTTGGAATGCAGGTGAGAGCTCTGGGGGCCCAAAATGCTCAGGGCAAGCTCCTTCTTCAATTTCACTCCACCAAAGACCCCTTTTCGCTTCCTTTCACTCCCAAGGCTTTTAACAGCCCCAGCCTTGATTTCTGCACCAGCACACGAGTGACAGCTGCAGCAGAACTATAACATTTTAATTGACATTTGTGTTTGGGAGCTCATCTATAACGAGAGACGAGTGAATCCTCTGCAGGGAGGATGGATCCAGGCCGTGCCGCCTCTCTTTCCTCGGTGACTGCTCCGTGAGCAGGGCGCTGCGCCCTCGGACCCGCTCTCCGTTCCGAGCTGGGGCTTTCCCCAGGCACGCTCCTCTGGCTCTGCTGCCTCAGCACGAGGCTGGGCATTCCCTCGGTGCTGGTCCCTGCCCTGGGATGTGCTGCCGTTCCCAGCCCTGGGCCGCACGGCAGGGGAAGGGGCCGTGCTGGCCGGGGTGGCAGTTCTGTGCCCGAGGGCAGGAGCTGTGGGTGGAAGTGGCTGGGCTGAAGCAGAGAGCTGTGGGCTGGGCTGACAGAGCAGGGGGCTGGATCGTCCTCTCTGGGCTCTTTGGCTTCAGAGCTGTCGAGCCCGTGCTGAACCCCCCTGAAATCCAAATGCAGGTGCCTGTTCCACCTGCTGCATTCCTGCTGACACGAGTGATGTGCAGCCCCACAGCTCTGCTCACAAACACCTCCCCAGCTGNGATCCAGCCCCAGAAGGGATCCACTGTGGAGCAGAGCAGGAGCCAGGGGAGCTCAGGTGGGACATCGGCAGGAATTCCTCCATGGAAGGGGTGGTCAGGCACTGGCAGGGGCTGCCCAGGGAGGTTTGGAGTCCCCATCCCTGGAGGTGTCCAAGGAAGGCCTGGACGTGGCACTCAGTGCTCTGGGCTGGGGACAAGGTGGGGACGGGGCACAGCTTGGACTCCATGATCCTGGAGGCCTTTTGCAGTTTTAAGGATCCTGTGACTGGTGCCCTGGGACGTGGGGTCTCCCCTTGGACCTTCACTTGCAGTTGCTGGTGCTGCTGTGGGCCTGGTGTGGCTGCAGTGCCTGGGATGGACCATCCCGAGAGCCCTGCAGCCCCGGGGGGTCCAGCAGCTCTGGGGGCAGCCCACAGCTCAGCCTGCAGCACTGGGCACGTGTGGGGTGAGAGGGGAGACAGGAGCTGGATCCCGAGCATCTCCTGGAGTCTGCCTGTGCCACGCACCCAGCACAGAGGGAAGGCACAGATCCAGCTCCTTGGAGGGTACATTTCACAATTACTCTTTCTTTTATAGACTTCAGCACTTTATATGTACAGTTCTTTGCTTTCTAACATTGCAGTTTTAAGTCTTTTTTTGCTGTTTTGCATTGAAGTTTATTTCTCCGCGAGAGCCCAATGAAGCCAAATTTGCCCTGAGTAATTCTCACGTCTTTAACAACCTTAATATGGCTTCTTAAGCAAGTCCTGTGGTTTTCATCTGGGACTATCAATAAGCAAGTGCTGACAACTCTTTCAATTTTTATTAACTTGCTATTAGTGGCCCAGACAAAGAACTTGCAGTTCGTACAGAGCTGAGGAGCCTCATCTAATCCAGCCCCTCTGCTACTCTTGCCTGGGCAATCAGCCACAGCCTGATGGCTGGGAGGGGATGGAGTTCATCTGCAAAGAGCTGAAGCGACAGAAAGGACAGAAGCTGCAGAGCAATTATTAATTGATGCGGTTTTGATTGAAGTTCTCTTGTGTTGATCATCGTCTGCCGCAATGAACGAGGCTCATAACGCCGAGCATCGACACCCCTGCTCCGTTCCCATTGATCCCGTGTACACAGGCAGGGTTATTTACATCCCAGCCCGTGGAAATCGATAGGGAGATCAGATTGCACAGTGTGGGCTCCAGCTGTGGCACTGGTACGGAGACACGCAGCTCAGTGCCACCAGCACGGGGGACCCACCCGGGGACGCTCGGAGACACCGACGTGGGGGATGCACATGCATCTGTGTGGGGGTGAAATCAAAGCAGTAGCTGCCACTCTGAAATCCTGCTGTACCAGCCAATGAGGGCTTTGATATTTTCTATTAAAATCTGCTGAAATGTTTTTCCAAATCCTTCTCCATCTTCTGTGTGAAGTTGCTGTAATTCATCCCATGGAGATTTTTATCCTGCACCATATGCTTTCCAACCAGAGCTGTTTTACACAGCTAACAAAACCAGGGGATAAAATTAGAGCAAGGTCCTGCCACGCTGTCCTGTCCTGGTGCTCTGCCAGCTGCCACCCAAGCTTGGAATGAGCTGTGGGCGGGCTGGTGCACGCACCACCCCAGTTCAGAGTGGGGCCTGCGAGGAGCAGCTCTGCTGGGCTGGCACCACCCGGGGCTGGGGCACTGCCTGACTGAGATCCCGACCAGCAACACCTGGGAAAAACCCCTGCCTGGAGATGGGGACCACATGGATACTGACTGGGAGGGTGGGGAGGCCCTGGCACAGGATGCCCAGAGAAGCCATGGCTGCCCCTGGATCCCTGGAAGTGTCCAAGGCCAGGTTGGATGGGGCTTGGAGCAGCCTGGGATAGTGGGAGGTGTCCCTGCCTATGGCAGGGAGTGGGACTGGATGGGCTTTAAGATCCCTCCCAACCCATTCCATGATTCTGTGATGCCATGAATACCTTGCCTGGCACAGCCACGGTCCAACGCTCTGATCTCCCGGCTGGGAGGACATTTGTCACTGTCCGAGTGCCTCTGAGTGTTCTGTCCATTCCCTGTGTCTTTCAGCAGCAGTGGGGGAGCAGCTCTTCCACTTTCTTCTGTCTCCCTGCACATCCTCCCAAATTCTCCTTAACCCAAGTTTGTCCTCTGCTCGGAAAGGGTCATCCCTGCCCTGGAACAGCTTCCATCTAAACATCTTCCTGTGGGCTTCCTTGAAAAGCTCCTAAAACATTCAAATTATTTCCTGGATCACTTCTGGAGTTCTGATGAAGCACCTCCTCTCCACACGTAGCTGATTCGTGGACCATCAATTCTGAGGCTGCAGGAGATGCACGTTGGCTCTCTGCAGCGATCCCCGATCTGCTGAGCCACTTGTTGTTCCTTTAATGGGAGTTTCTCTATGTTGGCAATTACCAGAAGGATGTCTGAGCATTTCTTAGCTGGGATGAGCCCACTTTTTGTGCTGAGTTGCAAGAGGTGCAGTTTGGGGCCTTCAGAGTAAGTTTTAATTTGAAGGAAAGAAGAAAGATGTGTTTGTGTTTTCTGCAAACGCCTCATTCTGTTAGAGCAGCTCACTCCAGGACAGCCCTGGCTGGGATTTTTTCTCCTTTGTAATTGGTTCAATTGCCCAATGAAACTGCTGAGTATAATTCTGTATTTTTGTATCGTGCAATTCTGTGGAATTCCTCTGTAAATACCATCATTTAAAAGAAAGACAGATGTTCTGTTGGGTATCTTCTTGCCCGTGTGTCTGCCCGTGCATCCATTCACCTCTCTCCCATCTCTGTGGGTAACCAAACCGTTCCCAGGTAAATCCCATCTGCATTCCAATGGAGGCTCCCTCATTCACAACAGCCGAGCCCACGAAAAGCAGATTCTTGTTGTAAAAGTCATTTGCTGCTGGGGGTGAATTACCAGCCCTTGTAAACATTGTGCTTCTGATGTAATTTATCCTCATTTAGCTCTTGTTACTGTCTCGTGTTGTCTCTGAGCGAGGCAATCCTGGAGGTGCAGGCTCAGGCACAGCCATGCATACGGAATTCTGGCAGGGATGGCAGCGTCGCTTCTCTACCTGGTGACACTTCAAAAAGAGTTGTCTTGTGCTGTCGTGTTCCTGCTAAATAAGGCTTTTAATTTTTTTTTTCCCCAAAATGATATTTTAGCAAGGAAAAATTAACAGCATTGCATCATTTTGTAGCTGTGCACAGCTATTAACTTGGGTGCCATTTTTAGAAACAATGTTTACGTTGCTGTGACATTGACTTTTCCACATCCCACCCACTCCTCAAAACCGGGCCACTGCTCCCTGCACAGGCCTGGGACCCTGAGGAGCAGCATCAGTCCCTGCAGATGCTGGAATTCCATGTGCAAGCATCTTGGGAATACATTAATTAGCAGATGTGCCCTGCTGCTTTCTCCTGGAATGTGACCCCACCTCTAATGCCTCACTAGCCATTGGTGTGGCCCTGGGTGCTGCAGTTTAACCCAGTGAGCTGCCTGTGCCCAGAGGGGGTGCTGAAAACAGCCAATTCCCAAGGGTGCCCCATCCTGGGGTGAAAAACTGCTCGGGAATGTCACACAGCACAGGAAGCAGTGAAGGAGCTGCAGCTGGAAGCCAGCAGCTGGATGAGCCAGAACTCCAGTGTCTCCCTGCTGCTGGGTGGGACAGAGAGAGGAGGCAGGAGTGTCACTGGTCTGAGATGGGGACAGTTCCTCCTTGGGACACGTGAGAAAGGGTAGCGTGGGAATCAGGCTCCTCCATCTGCTGGATCCCTTCTGTGGCTCAGCTGGAGGCTCCTGGGGTTTCCAGGAGTATTCCAGGGAGCTGGACAGTGTTAGGGGCAGCTTCCTGTGAGCTCCTGGGGATGACCCCAAGTCCCTAGGGGTGATGGGTTGGATTTGTTGCACTCATTGGGACAAATCCTTGGCATGGGATGCCGGTGCTGCTGCGCCACCACAGGGGTCACTGGGTGGGCACCACCCTGCAAAGGCACTGCCTGGGGGATCTCACTCCTGGGCTTCACATCCACCGCTCTGGGCCCAGCTCTTCCTGCTCCTGGCATGCCATGGGCCACGCTCACGGGATCACAGCATGGACTCAGAATGGTTTGGGCTGGAAGGGGCCTCAGAGCTCCCCTTGTAACCTCCCCACCCTCACAGGGAACAATTCCTTCCCAATATCTCATCTATCCCTGCCCTCTGGCAGTGGGAAGCCATTCCCTGTGTCCTGTCCCTCCATCCCTTGTCCCAGGCCCCTCTCCAGCTCTCCTGGAGCCCCCTTAGGCACTGGAAGGGGCTCTGAGGTCTCCCTGGATCCTTCTCTTCTCCAGGTGAGCACCCCCAGGTCTCCCAGCCTGGCTCCAGAGCAGAAGGGCTCCAGCCTTTGGAGCAGCTCCGTGGCCTCCTCTGGACCCTCTCCAATGGGTTCCATCCTTCCTGTGCTGGGACCCCAGTCCATCCAGTGCTCCAGGGGGGTCTCACACTGGTCCCAGACAAGCAGGGG
This sequence comes from Ptilonorhynchus violaceus, assembly GCA_013397565.1. Classification (NCBI taxonomy): domain Eukaryota; kingdom Metazoa; phylum Chordata; class Aves; order Passeriformes; family Ptilonorhynchidae; genus Ptilonorhynchus; species Ptilonorhynchus violaceus. Next base: position 441,407 of record VZRJ01006768.1, on the reverse strand, counting down.
AAGGAGGTTACCAGGGCTATGCTGAAGTCTGGGATGCCATGCGGGAGTTTTTCCGTGTTATTTCAGGGGATGTGACTCCTCTGTGGCACCAAACATCACTGCACACACGGGCACTGTCCCGGGGGTCACCGGCAGTGCCCGGCGGTGGGAGATCCATTATCCCGATTCCCTCCCGCAGCAACTGCAAGGGACCATCCCCAGCTTTCCCAGGGCACCCCTGAGTCCGGGTGGCGCTGAGCACAGCCCCGCGGGGAGCTGCGGGCACATGGAAATGGCTTTCCCAGGTGGATGAGCCCCCCAAAACTCTTCGTAGCCATCCCCGTCCTCACTCGGCAGTGCCTCACCAGACGGGAACCACTCTGCCCTTTTCCTGGGATCCTGCTGAGCTCCCCGGGGCTCTCCCTGGGGCACAGCTCCCGCCTGGAAACCCGCAGGTTTAACCCCGCCCCGGCTGACCCTCTTGGCCCACTTCGCTTCAATCACCGGCAGCAGTCTGGGGCTCCCGTCGCTGGTTATTTCCCCGGTGTCTCCCCGGCTCCAGCCGCAGCAGAGGCAACAACTGGGGAAGAAAAAACAGGCGATGCAACTTCCTGCTGGTGTGAGAGCCCGGGGCGGTGGCGGGGGCTGGGCTGCCCCTCTCCGGCCCGGGCAGGGGCTGCTGCGGGGTCGGGGCTCTCGGGCACCGCAGCCCTGGGGATGCAGAGAGCCCTGCACCCTCACACCGCTCCCCTTGCCAAAGCCAACGCTCCTCCTCGGGGCTGCCGCAGCCCTGATCCACAGCCACGGGGGTGGGAATGGTGGGAAGGGAGCGTTATCCTGGAGCGGGCTGGGGTAGGAGCTGAGTGAACCGAGCAGGACCCAGGGCTCAGCATCTGCGTGTCCAGGGAAGGGAACGGAGCTGGGAAGGGGCTGGAGCCCCAGGAGCGGCTGAGGGAGCTGGGAAAGGGGCTCAGCCTGGAGAAAAGGAGGCTCAGGGGGGACCTTCTGGCTCTGCACAACTCCTGACGGGAGGGGGCAGCCAGGGGAGGTCGGGCTCTGCTCCCAGGGAACAGGGATGGGATGAGAGGGAATGGCCTCAAGTGCCAGGGAAGATTCAGGTTGGATATTGAGAAAATTCCTTCAGTGAAGGGGTGGTCAGGCACTGGCACAGCTGCCCAGGGCAGTGCTGGAGTCCCGTCCCTGGGTGCCCCTGGGCTGGCATGGCAGAAGGATTGGCCAGTGAAGGAGAACAGCTCAGCCCTGCTCTGTGGTTTCATGGCTGGTGTGGTGGCCACAGAGCTGTGGTCAGTGACTCCAGGGGCACAGGGGTGTTTGGTGTCCCAGAGGATCTATGGGCTCTTTGGGAAGGCTGCTCTGCATTAACCCCCCGGGGCTGTGCTGTGCCCCTCTGCCTGCTGGACAGCGGGGCTGTGACCGGGAATTGCCGTCCCACCCCACCAGGGCAGGAGAGCTCTCCGGGTTCCTGCCCTGCCACGAGTGGGCAGAGCCTTCAGCGCCGGCTTTGGGGCAAAGCAGCACATCTGTCAGACCAGGAGCAGCTTCCTGTGCCTGGCAGGGCGGGGGGGCACACCCCCGGGCACTTGTCCATCAGTGGGGCTGTGACAGGGCTGCAGCGATGCAGGATCTGCCTCGGCTCCCGGCCGCTGGAGGACACGGGCCCCTTCTCCTCCCTGAGGTTTAGCCCGGCATTTGAGCCGGACCAAAGCAGCTGCCAGGAGGACAAACAGCAGCTTAAAGCTTGGTTATTTCCAGAGCACCACGGCAGAGATGGTTTGGTGTGAGGGTGAACCCAAAATGGTAGCACTGCTTGGAATTGTGGGAGATCCCGAGTTGGAAGCGACCCACAAGTGTCACTGAGTCCAACTCCTGCGTCAACAAGGACTAAGGACATTCCCAGCAGCAGTGTAAGAAATCTCTCATCACCTCATAGAGCAGCTTTCAGGTGGGAAGAGGTCGCAGCCCATCCCGTGTGTGCTCCCCTAGGAGCGGTTCAGCTGAGGGAATGGCTGGGTGGCACCTCCCAGGCTGCCTGGGCCACGCTGACCATGCAGGCAGGGGGGCCAGCTCCATGTCTTGCTCCTGGGAACACCCAGCTCCCAGCCTTGCCTCTCCCTGCCTGCAGCATTCCCATTGCTTTGGCTCTGGCTCTTCTTCACAAGCGTTCTGCACCAGCAAGGAATTTGGGAAGAGGCATTGGCATAACCCTGTCCTGGAGTTCCCCCCAGGAAAAAGAGTGTTTGCACTTTCATCCACTGCTGGGAGCCCAGGGCTTGTTCTGGTTTGGATGGAGCAAACAAGGCTCATCCTCAGCCGCAGGTGCCATCTCCAGGGAAGCTTTCAAACCCTCAGGAACTCTTTATACCAAATATGTTGCTACTTTTATCCGACATTTTTCTGATCTGCTGCTAGCAAGGAATCCTACATGTATCATTCCCTAGCTCTGGTTGCTCTAATATGCTCAAAAAGGAAAGCAGAAGGCATTAAAGCGGTTCTGATACTTGACAAACCAGTCTGATTCTTTATTTACGTGAGGCTGAAGCTTTTGGCTGACATTTTTCACAATAAAATATGATAAAAAAATATTCATTTGGATGCCATGTTCCATTTTTAAACAGGAGAGTCTAAAGAAAGTACTTAATTTCAGCTCAGAAGTTTGCTGTAATCACACACCCCGACTCCAGAAATGGGAGCAGGGACTGCAAAGGAGAACAGAGCTTTTTTATAACCTTTCTCATTTCTGCTGGGGCGGAAAACTTGTGACAATCTTCCTTAGACTCATTCTCCTGCATGGCTTGAGCGATGGTCCCCCCTGAGCTTGGAGTTTGTGCTTTTATGAAAACAGCTCACAGTGATTAATTTTTGTTGTATTTCTCAGTGCTCCTTGGCTGGAGTTTCATGACTGATGCTCAGTCCTGCAAATGGATTCATTATTCATATGGAAGCTGGAGGTGCAGGGAAATAATTTTTACTCTCCAGTGTTACCAAAGGCTGTTTGTTGTGACGATTGACTGCTAATTAACCATTCCCTGCGTGTGCTGGGTCAAGCGGGACTGTTTCTGTCCCTTTATTGGGGTGCTGAGGCGTTCTACCAGGAGAGGAACAATCAAAGGTGAATGAAAAGCATCATGACTGCCTCCAGCATCCCAAAATAGTGACCTGCACGCTGGGAAAGTGCTGGGAAAGCATCGACAAACCCAGAGAAACCAGCAGAAAACAACGGACAGCCGCCCAGTGCCTGTGTGTTGAGGGGCACGGGATGGGGGTATGCAATATTCCATGTTTTTTCCAGAGAATGCGGAGGTTGGAAATTTACTTCTGATATTCAGAGATAACGACACGCATCCAGCAGCTGGGGCTCGGCGAAAAGCGTGAGGTATCACCAGACGTGCGAGGGAAGTGGTGAGAGTTGCAGGCAGCAGCACTCCCGGGCGCGCAGCAAACACGCCAGCTGTTGAACGCCTGACGCTCCCAAAAAGCTGCCTCTTTTCCACAGACACTGACGGGGTGCGGAACAAAGCGCCGAGCCAAGCTCTCCGGTCTCAGGGTGGATTTCGGTGGCACTCGGTGGCTTCGCGGGAGCCACTCCCGCCTGACAAAGTGAGGGAAGAGCTGCCGTGTGCCGCACAAAGCAGGGCTCATTTGGGTAGAAATGAGCTCCGTGCCACAGATAATGGTTTATTATTGCACTCCCTGCATCCCCATTCATCCCCAGCCCATGTGACTCCGGCTGCAGCCAAGTCAGTTTGAATTAATTTTTCAAGGATGGCTTCACGAGACAATGCATCAGATGTTTTAATAAAACTCAGACAGGCTGCTGCTATCGCGGGCCTTTCATGCACTAATTAGGGGCTTCTATTATTAAAAAAACGCAGCAATCCATTCTCCCAGTAATGCCTTTTTGCGATTCTGATACTCACAGTTCCATCTTCCCGCATGTTTATAAGTTCCTGCCGTTAATATTTAACATGTAGGACATGGGTTTGCCCAGGATGAGGGATATGTTACAGCCAGCCCCATGCCAAACCCGCTCCGTTTGGCTTTGTTGGAGGTGGCTCTCGCATCTGCTTTGCTTCACCCACTCCTGCCTTGCTTGCCTTTGCTCTCTAATGAAGCAGAAGGAAATGTCCCTGGGTTTGTTCGTTCCCTAAATACACTCTGTGCCCTTCTGGCTGTGTCATGGATCCCGTGATTTGCTGGTGCTCTGCTTCTGCCTTAAATGCTGTTCATTAATTTCTTCTTCTCTTTCTCGGTATTTCCCCGACACCACAGCCCAGTGTCCATGAGGGTTAAAGCATCCTGGGCATTCCACCCACGGGAGAGGCTCCACGAGCCACCTGACCTGTCAAAGCCTCATGGACAGGAGGCTCTCAGCGATTCGTGGCTGTCACTGTTGGGTCAGACTTGGGGAAATGCAGGAGGCTTCGTTTTTCCTTGGCCTGTGGACAAACTACAATCCCGAGTGTGTTGGGATGGCAGAGCTGCATCCCAAGGCACTGCTGAGAGGCCAGGGTGGGGTTCAGGCTGAGGGAATTACTGAACTCTCCTGGAGCTGCCTTGGGACGGGGCTGAGTGCAGAGCTCTGCCCTGATGCACCAAACCCCAAACAACAGGGACCTGTTCTCATGGTGGTGGGAAAGGTTCGTCACCTGGACAGGGCCAGGATGGTGCTCTGGGATGCTTGGGCCAAATCTTTCAGTGGTGAGGGAAGGGTCTGGGATGGGCAAGGAGACAGAGGCAGAAATGGATGCTCTGGGTCTGGTCAGGCACCTTCTCCATTCTGAGATGGGCTGAGCGCTCCCCTGGACCTGACCTGGGCAAACAGCAGTGCTGCTGGGAGGGAGCCCCAGCCTGGGGCAGACAACAGACACCTTCTGGGAGACATCTGTGGATTGTCCCCCCCCGGGCACATGCTGAGGGCAGGAAGGGCTGGAACACACAGGAACCAAGGCCCGCAGAATTTCCAAACCAAGTGGTGTTGTTCCAAACCTTGTCCAAGGGGCTGGAATGCTCACTGGGCACCTGCTCATTTCCTGCACGTTCTTCTTAAGAGCAAAAAACTTCCTGGAAACTCTTGCCAAGGATGGGTCTGTCTGTTCCAGCCTGGCTCTGGAACTCTGGAACTCTCTCTCCAACTCTTACAGGAGCTTTGGAGATACAATCCTGACCTGATCCCAGCACCCACGAGCTCTCAGGCCCATTGGTCTGGTTGCAGATCACAGCAACTTATTGGGAACCACGGAATCCCCAAATGGTTGGAAGGACCTTAAAGCCCATCCAGTGCCACCCCCTGCCATGGGCAGGGACACCTTCCACCATCCCAGGGTGCTCCAAGCTCCGTCCAAACTTGGACACTTCCAGGGATGGGGCACCCACAGCTTCTGTGGGCAAGCTGTGCCAGGGCCTCCCCACCGTCCCAGGGAACAATTCCTTCCCAATATTCCATCTAACCCTGCCCTCTGGCAGTGGGAAGCCATTCCCCCTTGTCCTGTTCCTACATGCCATGTCCCAAGTCCCTTTCCAACTCTCCTGGAGCTGCCCTTCAAGAAGGAGAGGTGACAGAACCGGGACTGCTCTGGTGACACGGTGACAAAAGGGGACACCTGGACAGCTGAGAGACCTCCAGGTGAAGATGCTGTGAGAGCTCAGAAACAGCTCAGACACAGACAGAGCTCAGCCACAGCCACAGCCACAGCCACAGCTCAGGCACAGACACAGACACAGCTCAGACACAGCTCAGACACAGCTGCTCACATCACGCAGAACTTGGTTGTTTTGGGAAAGTTTCAGCCTGAGCAAATGGATGACTCAGCATTATTTCCAGTTAGCAGCAGAACAGCTCTGTGTCTAATAGAAACAACTCAATAAATCAATTAACAAATGCAGCCCTGAGTAGCTCACTTGCAGGTATTTAATATGAATTGCTCCATGGAACTGCTAAATCTTTAGAGAAGAGGCAATTAGCTCTACTGCAACTCAGTAATTACTGACTGTAACACTCTCCACGATATTTCAGTGGAAGTTAGAGAACAGAACTGCCAGAACTGGCAATAACGAAGGCAGCAGGACCTGCTAAAGCAGGTCAGCCCTGAGAACAAAACCGCCCAGCACAGAGTGTGTCCATGTGCCAGGACCTGCACTCTCTCCTTGGATGTATTTGGACCAGCAGGAGTCAGGAATATGTCCCCTAACACAGGATTTTGACAGCAAATGCAGCTTTTGCTCATTCTAAAATTGCTGTACTGGACTTTCCTACTAATTTTTTCTCCCATTAGGAAAATAAAATGAAGTACTGGTGGTGGGGTGGCATCGACCACCCAGATGAGAGCTGTCCTTGAGCTCATGTGGGCAGCCTGGTGGCCAGGGTTTGTGTGTGAGTAGAGGTGTGAGTGTGGAGCTTTGCCCACAGTGCCCTGTGCTCTGGGATGACCCTGCTGGAGCAGGGAGGTTGGGCAGATGAGGCACTTCCAGCCTATCCCATCCTGGGATTCTGTGAGGGTGAAGAGGGTGCTTGAAGCTCGGCCCTTTGGCCGTGGAGGAGCTGCCTGAGCCGGGCAGGGGAGCAACCCGGGGCTGAATGGGAATGCAGGAGAGCTTCTAGAGCTGGAAATCTGTACAGGATTTTACCTTTTCACCCCATCTGGAATGGACAGCCGAAAGCTGGGGTTACTGTGGGAAAGGTGCTGCATCCACCTGCAGCCCGAGCACAGCGTCCCCCTGGATGAAAGTATTCAACTGCTTTCCTTGAGAGCATCCTTTCTCCTTGGGCAGCTGCCGTGCTCCTGGCCCTGGTCTGGAGGTCACAGGCTACCCATGGGTGGTGGTTTGTGGTTCTCCCTCAAAGAGTTATCCAGCCCTTATTCCCACACAGCCCAGTTGAAGCACAGCTTGTGTTCCAATGTTTTGGTTGTCGTTGTCCATCTTCTGAAGGGCCTTTCTGAACTGACCTCTCGGTTTCTCCTTGCTCCTGTCTCTTCAGGAGCACCCTGGGAGTGGAGTCTTCTCCTTCCAATCCAGGTGAGTGCATCTGGCTCTGCATTTGCAGGGCAGCTACGACACTGCAGGAGAACAAGTCCTGGAAAACCGTCTTGGATCAGCCTGGACTCTTGCAAGGTGCATCCAGGATGGTCCATGAATGAAACCCTTTTCCCTGGAATCAGTGTCACCTGTAGGACTTGTGTTCTGGGACCAGTGTCTGTGGCGGATCTGTGGGCCAGCCTAAAGCTGAGCTGGCTGCCAGAAGGTGCTTGGTGAAGATCATTTTCCTGAAGGCAAATGGGCCCTGCTGCTGCTGCAGACACCCTGGGGAGTGTCCCCTGGGCCAGGTGCCTCTGTCAGCTCAGTCCTGCCTCCATCCAGCCTCCTTGGACAGCATTCCCAATGCTGCTGGAGAATGGGGATGGCCCCATTCTCCAGCAGGGAGAGGTGAAGCAGCAGGGCCCTGTTTGCACCACATCCTGAGTATGCCAGAGCCATTCCCAGGGCTGGGGAGAGCTCTGCTCAGGCTTGACCTTGCTGTTCCAGCCCTGGCTCATTGGTATGCTGCAGGCTGAGCCCAGAAATGAGTGGCTTAAATGCAGCACCATGCAAGGAATACATTAGAGAAAGTCACCCCGGAACAATGTCCCCATAACTGGGCACACAGAGTGCACGGACCTCACCCTGCCTGCTGCGCTGCCTCCTGAAACCTGCCTGAGCTGGGCAGAGGCTTTGCTCAGCAGAGTCCCTGACTTGCAGGGGTGAGAGGCTTCTCTGCCAGGCACAGAGGGCACCAGATATACCCTGGGCACCCCTGGGCCACCAGGATTGTGTCCAACGTTGTTCCCAGCACTCTGTCAAGGCACGGCCCACAGTCTGAGAGCTCTCCACACTCCACACACAACAGCAGGCTCTGGTTGGGTGTTGTGCTGCTGTGAGCTGGACAATCCTTTGTCCACACCCCTACAAGGAGCCCTGGGCTGTCAGAGCTGTGCCTGTGCCTTGGGCACACTGACAGTGCTGTCCCTTGTCCTGGGCGTGGAAAGAGCTCATCCTGGAACAGGACAGTGGCTGCCATGACCCAGGTTCAGGCTCTGTTTGGCCAAGTTTGCTGAGTTCCATGGAGGAGACCCCTGCAGCCCCAGCGATGGGAGCATCCAGCCCCGAGGCAGGGGAGTGCTGGGTGCACACAGGGAGCAGGAGCTGGGTGTCCTGGGGGAAGGTGCCAGGGAGGCAGGGCAGGGAGCTGGGTGTGCTGCTGGGTGCAGCTGGCAGGGTTTGTGCGTGCAGGACATGGAGAGCCTGGCAGGCACAGGACCTGGCTTGTGGTGACACGGAGTTTCAGGTCCTGGGGACAGTGGCAGTGCCAGCACATTCAGTGCAGGGATGCTCCGTGTGTGCAGCCAAGCTCCCGCAGGAGGAGACTGGAGGGGTGCAGGGGCAGAGCTGTGAGTGAGGGAGGGTGTCGGGAGCAGAGGCAGGGCAGGACTCATGGGGTGAGGTTGGAGGGCAGAAGGACCCCCGTGCTGTGGCTGTGGCCAAGGGAGGCAGAGGCTGCAGGGACAGGACAAAGTCTGTGCTGTGCCTCAGCCAGGGCACAGGGGGGGCACAGGACCTGCCTTCCACCTCTGGTTTGCTCTGGTTGTATTTGTTAAGAAAGCAGACAGTCATTTTCTTGTTTTACGCTCTCCCCATTTGCACTCTGAACAGGCTTTCCCCAGCTCAGCCACCTGTGACATCCCTACAGATGAAAAGTGCTCCTCAGACAAGCTGGGAACTGCTGCAGGGTCTGGAACTGCAGGTCCTGTGGGTCCCAGGAGTGCAGGTCCCAGCTGGCTGTGCCTACCACGGTTTGCTGGGCTGTAGGGCCATGGGCTATAGGGCCATGGTCCAGGTGGTGATTCCTGTGGGATGGGGTGATCTGTCTGCAATGCATCGTTCGTCCCTGGAGGTGTCCTAGGAGGAAGATGCCAAGTTGAGTTGACCGAGGTCCTTCAGAAGAAATGTGCCAGTTTTCCCTCCCAGGGCAGCTGGGCCAGCCCAGATCTGCCTCACCTGCCCCAGACTCTGCTCTTGGAGCTGAGGAAGGTCCTCCCAAGGGCCATTGCCTCGTGCACAGGTGAGAGATGGCAGAGGCGTTTTGGGCCTACCTCTTCCTCTTCCTGTTCCTTATCAGCCAGTCTGGCTTCTCCTGGCTGAGGAGCAGCTGAGGGCACTGGGTTTGCTCAGCTGGAGCAGAGGAGACTGAGCTCAGAGCTCCCCGGGGGCTGCAGTTCCTCCCGAGGGGCAGCTCCGATCTCTGCTCCCTGGGACAGGGACAGGACCCAGGAACGGCTGGAGCTGGGCCAGGGCAGGGTCAGGCTGGAGAGCAGGGAAAGGTTCTCCTGTCCCCAGAGGGTGCTGGGCACTGACCAGGCTCCCCAGGGAATGGTCCCGGCCCCAAGGCTGCCAGAGCTCCAGGAGCGTTTGGAAAGGTGGGATTGCTGGGGTGTCTGTGCAGGGCCAGGCGTGGGACTGGATGGTCCTTGTGGGTCCAGCTGAGGGTATCTCATGAGTCTGTGGTTCTCACCCAAAGTTGTGCTGAGCAGTTTTGTGTTTCTGGCTCTGGGGAAGAGGATTTGTGTCACTGACTGGCGTGAGGAGCCACTGCTGACTTCCAGCGTGGGCTTCCCCCGCTGCGGAGCCACGGCTGCAATGAGACTCCATAATGAGCTCTTCAAGGCCACCCCGGGCAGGTGACACATCCCTGCTGGGATCCCGTCGCATCCCCGGCAGCGCATCCCGCGGGAGCACCGCGCCTCGATGAACCCCGGGCACGGCCCTGAGCGGGGACAGCGGGCAGGGCCTTGGGGCTGAGGACACTCCTACGGCCGGTGTGACCCCCCCTGGCCGGGGTCCCCTGCCTGTCCCTGCTCCCGGGGCCGTCCTGCAGCCCCTGCTACAGCGGGGGGCGATTCAAGCCAAAATGCAGCCCTGGGCCGAGCACAGGAGACTGCCATGCCAGCAGCTCAGGATGGTTCCCATTGCCACAGGCGGGTTCCCATCAGCACAGGCGGGTTCCCATCAGCACAGGTGGGTTCCCATCAGCAAGGTGCTGCTCCAGCCGCTGATGCCTCTGGAGAATGCAAACACTTGGAATGCAAACACTGGAAATACGAACACTCCCGCGGCAGCTCCGCTCAGTTGCTGGAACAGGCCAGAAGATGTAGCTCTCTGGCACCTTTTGTGACTCCAGCTGTCTCTGAAGCCGTCCCTCCTCTTGCTGCAGTGCTCCCTGATCAGAGCCCGGCAGCGCAGGCTACGGAGACAGAAATAGTCTGGGATCGTGAACCTGGGAAAAGTTTCCAGGTGAGTTTTACTCCAGTTTGAGAGGAGATCTGGGGCTGAGCAGGGAGAGGTTTCCTTTCCTATCAGAGGGGATTTAAACTGATCCCATCGAGCCCTCCCATTAGCCACCGATGTGATTAATGCCTCCTGTATTGTCACACAGTGATTCCACATTGTAGATCTTTCTGAATGCCTCCTGAATTTATTATTTCCTTGTCCCAGTTGCTATTGGTGACGGCCTTGGTAAAATCCCTAGCAACATATAGAATGCAACATACATGGAAATTAGTTGAATACTTATCAGTATTATAGTCATAAAAGGACCTATTTATTAAATATATGGCTAAAGTGACACCTTAACAGCCAGAGGTACTAAATGACATGGGTAACATTCATTTGTATGTTGGTACATTGGTATGATAGTGCTCCAGCTACACGGAACTTTATTACCAACATCAAATTAAGATATATTGTGGGTAACATCATTAGGGCTGCTCGGACTGAACTGAATTTAAATAATGTCTTTAAGATGCAGATTTTCTCCACGGCTTCAAAACGCTCCCCAGCTAATCTCTTGTGGCCCAGGAGTGCCAGCCACGAGCACGAGTCTCCATCGGAGGAGTGCCCTGATTTAATGATGTCCTTCTGCCGAGATGAGCTACGGTCCCGAGCAAGACCTGGAAGATGCCGCTGCACTGAATAAAAATTCCTGGGGTGCAAGATCAGTGTTTTTGCTGAGATGAATGGAAATCTCACTCCTTAACTCATCACAGGGAAGGTGCCAAGATCACAGGAAGAACATTTCTGATTTGGGCAGCTCTTTAATGTGACACAGAGAGAAAACATCGGGACCAGAAAGAGGGAAGACACTTGCAGCAGGCAGTGAGGAGAGCTGCTGGAAGCCATGAAGGCTTCTCAGCTCTCAAGTAGCGATCAGGTGGCTTTTTCCATGAGAACCGCTGTAACCGAGCCATGAGTTATGGACTGTGAGGCAGGAGTCACAGGGTGAGGTTCTTCAGCTGAACTTAGGGGCTTAACCTTAACATTTTAGATAGCTCATGGCAGTCACCAGCTCACGACAGACGTGCCGCAGCCCTGTGAGACGTGTCTGATCTCTGTCCCCATAGAGGAAGGAATCAGCATCTTCTTACAGGGTCTGGTAGGGGACAGAATGGGAATGTCTTCAGGGAAACCTGGCACCCTGGAACCCCTGAAGCTGCTCCAAAATGCTCTTGATCCCTGCACTGTCTGACATAGAAGGGGCCTGTCTGGGTGCCATCACAAGGAAAACAAGTTTTAGGGTGGCCATGCAGGGGTTTCTGTCCACATAACGCACAGATGCCTGGCCTCCTGAAATCTGGCAGAACCACCTTGAAGAGCTGGAGGTTGAGGATGGGCTCAAGCCCTGACTGCCTCAGCAACACCCAAAGCTCAGAGACCCAGAAGTCAACAAATTAAATCAAACAGACACCAGGTATTTAAGAATTTCAGTTTCTCTTCTGGAAATGCTTCATTTGACCTGGGTTTATCACAACCCTTCTCCACTCACAGCCTGGGCCATGACTTGGTTGTGTGTCTGTAAATGTTCAATGCTTTTAGGTCACAGAAAAGGCCCTGCTCATCATGACCCTCTCCAGAGGAAAGGAGCAGGATCAGAGCCTTCCTCTGCTGGAAGGTTTTTGAAAGCACTCAGGCTGAAGAAAGGTCAATTTGAAGCCCCACAGGTTGCATGGGATTAATATTACTTGGGATTTTCTGCAGCCAAAATCAGGGTTGTCAACCCACTGGGCCTTCTCACAGCCCACCTGCCTTATCACAGCCCACCTGCCCTGGCCTTCAGCTGCAGCAGGAGCCTTGGGACCTCCCAACTTCCTGATGGGTTTGGAGCAAGGTCAGATGTGCTGGTAAGAGACTCTTTAGCTTTGGGAAGGGACCCACAGCAGGTCCCAGCTCTACCTTGTCTTCTCACAAATATTCCCAAAGAACTGGAGGGATCTGGGCAGGGGCTGACAGCTCATCCTACCTGTGTCCTGTGGTGTTGGACACACTAAGACAAGAGCTGTGTGTCCCATGGCGTGGGATTTTCCATTGTTTGCTCAGGACTGCAGATTCCTTGGGGCAGAGATGCTGCACGTTTGGGCACTGCTGTTCTGAGGGGGTTTCAGCTGGAACAAGCTCACCTTGCTGCCCTTTGATGTGGGAGAGCTGGCAATGAGATTGTGTTACCCACAGGAGCAAGGAATTCACAGCGAGAAAAGCCAAGTATTTGTAATCCTTGTAAAAGCAAGCCTTGCACTTTGGGGCTGGTTTCAGGATTGTAAAGGTGCAGCCTCTCTTCCGAAGCACTGATTTTGCATTCCACAGCCAGAGTTTCTGATAACATCTCTCAAGATTGTTGTTGAACTCCTGCTCCCCATCATGTTCTGTAGCCACAAGGGCACCGACCTGAGGATCAGGGAATCATTAATGTTGGAAAAGTCCTCCACAACCATCGAGTCCAACGCTCAACCCTTCCAGCACCTCGGTGCGAGGGAGAGCTCTGTGAACCGAGTGTGGGATCGCTAATAGGGCTCCTGAGGACTTCCTACAGCAATACCTGGGCCTGTTTAATCGATGTTTACGGGAAATCATCCTTACAATGCATGTCCCTTTGTCTCTGTGCCCGGCTGCGAGCGGCGAGCCTGGGGCAGGGTCCCCAGCTGGCCCCACACTCGGACGTGGCGCGGGGTTCGTGCTGCTCATTCCGCTCCGGGGTGATTATTTGTGTTCCTTATGCCAGACCTCATTGCATCCACGAGCTGCTCTGCCTCTGGTTATTACGTGGCCATTTGCACTTGGTGTTAATGTGCATTTGTGATGCCAGCAGCGTCCCTGCCCAAATCCGAGGCTTCTGCGGGCGCGTCCGCCGGCCGGCGTGTGCGGGGACGGGATCTGTGCGGTGTGTGCACCGCCTGCTTTGCCTATCAATTTGCACTAATTGCCCAGGCCTAAGAGCACAGAGAGAGGTGCAGTCCTGCACGTCTGGCCCACCAAGGGCAGGACAGCAAAATGTTAGTGATGTCTGGTGTGGAGATATTCGCCTGTAGAAGTCAGAGGAGCTGCTGGGTCCCCAAGCTGCCGATGGAAAAGCCCATCGCTGTGTGCAGCAGCCTGCAAGGAGTCAGAGAGTGGCTGTGCCTCAAGCACCGATGGCCAGGCCAGTTAGAACAGCCTGGAAAGCGCTGCAAAGGGGCTGGACAGAGGCAGGCAGCACCTTTCTGCAGCCCATTTTCCTGCTCAGTCCATGCTGACCACACAACACACGGTGCAAGTGCAGAAGTGGGGTCAAGGAGTGGGCACGGCCCACAGAGGGAGATCGAGACCACCAAAAGACCCTCAAAGCCCCCCAGCCCATTTCCAGACAGGTCCGGAAGGACGGGATGCACATGCTCGCCCATTTACATGAAGAGTGCAAAACCCAATGCCAGGGCAGGCAAAACTTCCCTGTAAAAGGCGCCACACAGAGCCCGGGTGGTGCCCCTGGACCCCCTGTGGGCTGGATCGATGCTGGACCCAGGACTGGTGATCTCCTTTCCTCTCCCATCTGCTCTCTCCTTCTCTCTTTCCTTTTTCCCTCTTTTCCTTTATTCTTTCATTTCTCTTCCTGTTAAAAGACAGGGGAACAACCACCAATTTCCGTGTGTGGTTTGCTAATAAAACTTCATAAGCTTTTATGTTTTGGACCCTTCTGGCTTTTGCCATTCCATTTCAGCCATGGGCATGTCTCAATCTTGGGTGCTCCCTTCCTTGTAGAAGTGGGACGTGGCACTGGGATGTGGGGCTGTCACAGGGTGACACAGGCACAGAGTGAGGGTTGTTCTGGAAGAGGTAACACCTTGGGCCCTCTGTTCTAAGGGTTTTTTCTCCCTTACTCTTCCAAAATACACATCTCCCAATCCAAGCCCATGCATTGCCTGCTTCTCCACCATTTTTCCCACATCTGCATTTCAGTTCTCAGGAGTTTTGCATAAATTAAACAAGGTTGATTTTCTGCCAGGAGATGAGGCAGAAATTGGTGGCTTTGATTTTATCCCTGTAAGGTGGTGAGGTCTGTGTGCAGCATTACATGGACAGAGCTCCAGACTGCTCATCCCTCATCCCATGGGCAGTCTGCCCCAACAGCTGCAGCTCTGCCAGTGGAATGTGGGAACACAGCTCTGGGATATTCACCTGACACCACCAAGGTCATCCCACCCCACTGATGATGAGGCCATGAGAACTGGAGCTACTCCCTACAATTACCTGGAAGGAAACTGGAGTCAGGCTCTGCTCCCAGGGAACAAGGGGCAGGACAAGGGCAAACAGCCTCACGTTGTGCCAGGGGAGGTTCAGGTTGGACATCAGGAGAACTCTCTTCACTGAAAGGGTGGTCAAACCCCGGGAGAGGCTGCCCTGGGCAGTGCTGAAATCTCCATCCCTGGAAGGTTCAAAAAGTGAGCAGACGTGGCACTTTGTATTGTGGTTTGGTGGGCCTGGGGGTGTTTGGTCAAATGTTGGACTTTATGATCTTGGAGGTCTTTTCTGACTTTAATGATCCTATGATTCCATGATTCCCACAGGCAGGAATGGGCACAGGGAAGTGTACAGTCACTGGAACCAGGCCCTCGTTATTCCAGAGCCCTGTAATCGTTCAGCCACAAACCTCCTGATGGCTTTCTGATTATATGAATATAAACAACATCCACAAACTTGTGCTCATTAATGAACAAGATCTTAGAGAGGGCCATTCAATGCACAGAGCAATTAACACAGCAGTTGATTAAGGCAGCTTGAGGATAAGTTCTATGAAGAATTCAATATTGCTGCACTGCTTCATGTAGGGGCTTGGCAGAGGCATGAAATCATGACGAATGTGACCTGTTAGCACCAGGAATTCAGGGCCCCTGGAGAGGCAGGCACTGCTCCGTCCCTGTGGCCCCCAATGACATTTAATCATTGCTGTGCACAAGGGCCAAATATTGGGGTGATCCTTTGCCTGCAGATTCACAGCACCTTAAACTTGCCCCCCCAGCCCTGTCAGGTAGCCACAAGGTGCCACATGTGGGGAGGCAATTTCTGCTAGGCAGGAGCAGCCCATGGAATTTGGGATGTTTTCCCAGAAAACAGTGTGAAATCGCTCCCAGGCCCAGCCACAGTCTGTAACTGCTCCCATGTGCAGCCGCCTACAAGGCAGCAGGAAGGCTCTGCACACACCCCGAGTCCTGGGAAAGGGAAAGGGATTCAGCCTTAGCCAGGGAATAGAGGGAATGAGTGACCTCCATGAGGCTGAGCACAGAGGCACTGCCCCACCTCAGCACTCCCACACGCTCTGGGGTTTCACCCCGTGCTAAAGGAGCCAAACACGGGGGGAGCTGCTGGGAAAGAGCCCCAAGGGGACCATCACTGCCTGGGGTCGGGGTGTACAAGAGGAAAGTGGCTGTGACCAGGAAGAGTCACAGAAGCAGGGGATTGTTTGGGTTCAAAGGGATCTTAAAACTGATCCAGTTTCACCCATGGCAGGGCTTGGAACGAGCAGAGCTTTAATGACATTTTCAACCCAAACCATCCTGTGCTCCCATGATTCTGTGTGTCCCCAGGAGTGCTGCAGGGTACCAGGCCATCTCTGCCTCACACAGCATCCCAGCACAGCCACATCTTTGGGAATGGGACAGGTGTAGCATGAGCCTGTTCCAGTGACCACAGGCACTACAGCCCTATTGGGCAGCACAGACACAGCAGGTCCCTGGGCCTCAGTTTCCCCTTCCACAGGATGGGGGTGGCATTGAGTCCCTGCCCTTTGCTGGGTGCTCTGGGTCCCACAGAGGCTCCGTGCTCTGAGCAGCCCTAAGCTTTGCTGCTACTATGATTGAGAGGAAGAGGGAGAGGAGACTCATTGTCCTAGGAAATACTGCTTTCATTCCGAGCCTGGAGCATTTCCCAAAAGTAATTAACTAGGAGAAGCTGCTAATTAAAAGATCTGGTGCCTACAGAAATGCTTGGCAGAGATGGGTGTCACCTAGCCAAGTTCGAGGTGCTGAGATACAACACTTGGGCTCTCCGCTGCCACCAAAGCCCGGCCCTTGCTGCTGCCCTGTCTGTCCCAGTGAGCTGCACAGGCTGGGCCCCAGTGCAGCAGTGAGCACGGGGAGCAGCATCTGCATGAGCTGGGTCTCCCCTGCCTGTCTGGGAACAGGTTAGATCTGGGAACAGGTTAGATCTGGGAACAGGTTATATCTGGGAACAGGTTAGGTCTGGCTGGTGGGTCTTGAACTTTCCAAGATTTGTCTTGGTGCGGATTTGCCACTGATGTGAGCTTGCACCATGGTCCTCCTGGTCCTGGGGGGTGATCACCCATCACTTCTGGGTTCCCACACTTCTGAGCAGAACCAGGAGGAATGTTATGTGGAAAAACCTCTCAGCCCAGACGTGTTCTGCTCACCAGCAGCTGAGGCAGCAGGGGTGGAGCCCTAAGCTGTGCCCTGGCCGAGGGGGTGTCAGTGGCCACTCGTGCTGTGCTCCCTCCTGCCCAGGCTGTTGGCGGGACGTGGGTGACAGCCGGGGCCTGGCTCAGGTGTGACACTGCTCCTCCCCACGGGGGTTACCTGTCACCTCCCAGGCTGCCTGCTCCCCTTCCAGTTTCACAGCAGCATTTTTCCGAAGGGGTTTGGTCAGTTCCATCTCCCTGAAGGGGAGAGCCAGGAATCACTTCTGCAGAGTAAGAGATCCATTCTCACCTGTCTGGCTGCAGCAAGCGGTCTCCTGCCCTGGCTGGGTTTGGCACTGCTGGACTCACCCGTTAAATCCAAGCACACCTTGGCCTGGCACCACTGGGTTTTCCCTGGGGGAAAGCTGCTGGGCTCTGACCCAACAGACCCGAAGGAAACAGAATTTTCTCTCTGAAATGGCACTGCAACTTCAGGGGCTCTCCCTGGAGCAGAGGTTGTGTCTGGCAAGGATCCTGGGGACACCAGAGAGGTCCCTCAAGACTCACCCAGGCAGGCTGTGCTGCAGGAAGGTCCCTCAGGAGCCTGGCCGAGCTCAGCTGGTCACAGGCAACCCAGCCAGGAGAGTGAGGGAGGCCCCGGAGGGTCTCTGGGGTCACACAGGTTTACATTCCGCTGCTCTGGCGTGAGCAGCAGGAGCTGCTTGCAGCAATCGATGAAGTGTTAATTGGCATTGTGGTCGGTGTGTCTGGGCTGGGCCCATTGGCACCCCCCTGCTACAGTCCATAGCTGGGGCTCCAGAACAACGCGGGGACAGAGCCCCCGTTTTGGTTTTCTTTATTAACACCAAGTAGTTTTACAGCTCCTGAAGAGAGGATGCTGTGCCAGGGAAGAGGGGAAAGCTGGTGTTGGAAGGGTGGGCAGGGGTGGCACTGGAGGGGCTCTGCAAACAGTTCCCAGAGCAGCTGGTGATGCCCTAAGCACAGAGCCAAAAGAAATCTGTGTCACACCAGCCCCGTGCCAGCCCGGGGCAGGGAGGGCACTTCCATCCCGTGTGTCTTGCCCCAGCACTTCGTGGGCAGTGCCCGGAAGCAGTTTTGGGATCGTGGCAGGAGGGAGCGTTCCTGGGGAGCTGACGGGAGCTGCTGGGTGGCAGCTGCAGCAGGGAGGGCTGGAGCCATCCCCGGGTCACAGTGGGTCACACATCCATGGCTCACACACATCGGGCTCAGCGTGGGCAGAGGGCAGCAATCTGAGCTTTGGAGGCTACACCCCCAGTGCTGGGGCAGCTCTGGGACCCCCAGGACAAGAGAGACCTGGAGGGGCTGGAGCGTATCCAGGGAAGGGAATGGAGCTGGGAAGGGGCTGGAGCACCAGGAGCGGCTGAGGGAGCTGGGAAAGGGGCTCAGCCTGGAGAGAAGGAGGCTCAGGGGGGACCTTCTGGCTCTGCACAGCTCCTGACAGGAGGGGGCAGCCGGGGGGGGTCAGGCTCTGCTCCCAGGGAACAGGGACAGGAGGAGAGGGAACGGCCTCGAGCTGTGCCAGGGGAGGTTTAGGGTGGATGTTGGGAAAAAAGTCTTCACCAAAAGGATTATCAAGCATTGGAAGGGGCTGTCCAGGGCAGTGGTGAGTCCCCATTCCTGGAGGTGCTCAAGAGCCGTGTGGATGTGGTATTTGGGAACATGGCTTAGTGTTGGGCTTGGCAGTGCTGGGTTAATGGTTGCACTGGATGTTCCAACCTTCCTCCTCTGTACCAGCCCATCAGCTCTGTGTGATCTCAGCCACCATCTCTGGGACACGAGTGACCTCCTCGGGGACACAGACACTGCTGCTGGGATACAGGAGGTGTCTGAAGGAGCTGTCCCCTGCTCCCCTCTCCTGTGCTGTGGCTGAGGGAAGCCCCTGCCCTCCTTGGCTCCCAGCCTCATCCTCCTCAGGCAGTGCCAGGCACTGTGTGTGAAACCCCTGTCTCTGAAAGCTTCCACCCTCCCTGAGCCCTTCCAAGGCTCTGCCAGGGCACCTGAGCTGTCCTGCCTGCCCAGGGAGGAGCTGGCAATCCCCAATCCCTCCTGAGGGCTCGGCCCTGGACTGCGCTGGAGGGATTGTCCCATGGCAGGACTCCCAGGAAGCGGGGTGAGCGCTCCTGGGATGCAGCAGAGCCCATTCCCTTCGCAGCCCTGTGGAACAACCTTGTGGCTGAACTCCCAGAGAAGGCTCCTCCTTTGATATTATCTTTGCTCAACGTTTCACCTGCGTGGGGTTGAAGGATGATGTGTTCCTGGGGGGGCAGGGAATCCAGGCAGGGAACACCAAAGGCTCAGAGGTCCTGGGCAGGGAATCGTTTCCTGCCCAGCTGAGAAACCCTCATGGAGCTGTTTGGGCAGGGGCTGGGCTGCAGAAGGGCTCCCTGTGTGGACATCTCCCTGTCAGGAGATCAGCCTGATCGCCTTCTCTGGGGGCCGAAGGTTTGTGGGGAGGGAACACTGTGGTGTCCTCTTTAGGGTGGCATCTTCAGGGATCCCGACTCCCTAAACCAGTCCAGAAATAGAATTAGGAGAGTTTGAACTGAACCTTGATAATGGGACTGAGCTAGTTTTTTATGCCAGCAGAGCTAACACCCCCTTCCATGAGCTGTATGCACACACCTCTGTCCTGTTCCCTGTCTCTCCCTGTCCTCCCTCCCTCTCCCACACACCTCCCGGGGCACTGCTCCATTCTCAGGAAGATCACCTGGATCCCTGGATCCAGCCTGAGCTTCATACATCAGGGATAGAGGCGATCATGTCGTTACCCCTGGGAAAGCCCTCAGTGAATTCCTGTCTCCAGGAGCAGAAATCAGCCTCACCCCTTCACTTGGTTCTTTCCTGAGGGACGTGGTGGTTCCATGTTCTCCTCTCCAGGGCATCTCCCTGCTCCTGTGGCAGGGCTGTGCTCCAGACACTTCGGCACCAGGACATTGGAATTGTCCCTTCCTTTGTGCTGTTACAGCCTTGGCGTTGATGACTCCAAATGAAGGGGTAACTCTGTGATCGCACAGGGTGGGAGGCAGAGTGTGGGAATGGCACAGGAGCTGTTCAGGACTCAGAGGTGTGGCTGGAGGCTCCCTGAGCCCGCCCTTAGGTGGGTCTGTGCTCTGCCGGTGTGGAGTTCCCATCCCAGCGCTGCCCAGGTGAGGCTACCCACCTTTGGGATGGAGCTGTGCCCCTTCCAGAAGATGTGGGCAGTCAGGTGCCAGGAGGGATCATCTGGGCCCTCCTCTGCTCTCATTCCCTCTGTGTGTCACTGCAGATTCCGCTGAAGGGACTCCAATTTACGCCTCATCAGGGACGGAAGAGTCAGCTCTTGCATTTTGAGCTGTAGTAAACCATTTGTAACAAGCGCGGCATTCATCATGAAAGGCTCTCTGTCTGCTCCGCCAGGAGGAAGGAGGGAGCGATGAATGAACACAGAGCTGCGCTCATCGGGGCCTCCGGGGAGGGCTGGGCAGGCTGGGGGCTGCAGGTGTGCAGGGGGGCCCGGGCACTCACATCCTGGGGGCTCCGGCACTCCCAGGGGCTCTGCCCGCTCCGTCCAGCCCGGCACAGCTCCAGCCTTTAACTGCTCTGGCCCTCCTGCTTCAGAGCTTGGATCACGAGGAGCGTCTCAGCTCCAAGTGGAGTCTGTGTCCTTGTCTGAGCTGGGTTTTGGGTTGCTCTGCCTGCCCTGTGCCTTGGACATCCCTTATCACCACAGAGCGGTCGGCACTCTGGGCTGTTGGCCCCGGGTGCCATCGCTGCCTCTGCCCCTCTTGCTGGGGTACTGTGGGACTGTCACATCTTCACCTGGGCCTGCCTGCCCTCCAAAACAGCCCCGCTGAACCCCACATCCCTGACAGCTCAGGATTCCCGGAGCCCTGGGGTGATATCCCTGCTCCTGGCGCTGAGCCTGTGCTCCTCCAGATCCCACAAGACCTTGGGACAGGTCAGAGCTGTGACATTCCCTGCAACCGTAATGATCTCCAACACTTCAGTGGGGTTTTGGAAAGGCTTTGGGGACTTTATTTATCAGCTGTGACTGAGCTTTGCCGCCTGCCTGGAAGGAGTGGGCAGAGCCAGGAGCTGGACTCCATGGCCCTGGTGGGTCCCTTTCAGCTCAGGATGTTCTGTGATTTTGTGTTTCTCTGACTGTGTGTCAAATATTAATTGCTCCACAAAAATAATGGATGGATGCCCCAATGAGGGCAGTTAGACCCTCTTGATGTACCTGGAGCCTGAGCAATCGGCCCTTTTCAAGGACTGGGAGAACTTGCTTTGGGGAGGAAGCGTTGGAAGGCACTTCCCCACGCCTGATCCCGCTGCAGCCGAGCTCCAGGTGCTTGGAGCACGGACCTTGCAGAGGTGCCGCCTGTGACCAGTGTGTGGCTCCGGGGGCACAAGCCCTGCTGTGCCCCCAGGGGCGGTGCCCTTCAGCCACAGGGTGGAACTGTGTGGATCTCCAGGCCATCACTGTTTCAGGTCAGGTACTGCTGGGTTGGCATCAGCTCCTGTGCAGGGAATGATGAATGGCTGCGCCCTGCAGCTAACGAAGGGATGGATTATTGGGTTATAAATCAATTAAGTGCTTCTGAGGAAGTTGCAAACCACAAGAAAAGCCATGAAGAAAGAGAACAACATCTGCTGTCTGGGGAAGAGCGGGAGCCATCAGGTGCCATCACCTATTAGGGTTTCCCTGGAGAGTGGCAGGACACCCCTGCCAGCTGAGACCCTCTCTGGGCTGACTGTCTGCTCAGGGGGGAACCCCATGTGCTCTGTGGGGTTTGGGGGTTTCCAGCTGCAGGCTGTCCCTTCCAGGAGGTGAATCCTGCACTGCCTGGGCAATCTGGATTGGCTTTGGAGCGTGGCCAGAACTGGCTGGTGTGACTGTCCACAGGGACTGGCTATCCAGAGGCACATCTGCCAGATGTGTCCAGAGGGAGGAGACCTCACACAGCCTGCAGCTCCTCCCGAGGGCAGCTCTGATCTCTGCTCCCTGGGACAGGACTGAGGAACGGCTGGAGCTGTGCCAGGGCAGGGTCAGGCTGGAGAGCAGGGAAAGGTTCTCCTGTCCCCAGAGGGTGCTGGGCACTGACCAGGCTCCCCAGGGAATGGTCCCGGCCCCAAGGCTGCCAGAGCTCCAGGAGCGTTTGGACAACGCTGCCAGGGATGCACAGGCTGGGATTGTTGGGGTGGCTGTGCAGGGCCAGGAACTGGACTGGATGGTCCTGGTGGGTTCCTTCCAGCTGAGGATATTCCTGGATTCTGTGATTCTGTGACAGTTCATATTCCCAGCAGATCAAGCAACACCTGTGGGCTCTGCAGTGCCAGGGTTTCCCTGTCCAACAGACTCCTCTCCTCCAGGAGAATGCTGGAGGGGCTCCTGGGCACCCTGTAAGGCCTTGGCACAGCAGGGTCAGCTGATGGGTGCTGGTGCCAGCTCAGGGGGCTGCGGTGGTTTGGGCTCTGTCTGAGTCCCTGTGGCAGAAGGACACCCCCAGCCTGGGAGCAGTCCCTGGAGCGTTGCCCGAGGTCCGTTCCTGTCCCACCACACTCTGGTGTCAGCATGGCCAGGCCAGGAGAATCCTCAGGGACCTGTGTTAGTCCCACCCACCCCTCCCTGCAACCAATGGCCCGACAAAACCTCCCTTTGTGGGAGTTCCGCTGTGTCCAAACCCAGCGTTACCTTTTCCTACAGAAGGGCAATGTCCTGATGAGAGTTTGGTTCCTGTTTTCTTTGCCCCAGCTGCCTCCTGTGCCTGGTGTGACTTGGGGAGGGTGCTGGGAGCAGAGGAACACAACCACAGTTCTTGGGCAGCCATGGGCCCAGCCTTGCTGTGGGGACTTGGGGACCTTGCCAGGAACACGGGCGTTGCTCAGGCTCCCCGAGTGCAGCAGCTGCAGGATCGTTGCTGCCTGAGCCACCTGCAGGAGGGCGTGGGCAGGACGATAACTCCATCTCCCCTCAGCAGGGCGTGGGCAGGGTGATGAATGCACCCCCGCTCAGCAGGTTGGTCCGTGGAGCTCGTGCCCATCCCAGGAAAGGTTCTCCCCACAGCACCCACGGAGCCTGAGGCTCCCACGCAGCCCTGCAGAACACCAAGTGTGCCACCTCTCCTCTCTGAGAGAGGGCTCTTGAGAGCAGGGCTGGAAAAGTTTCCAGTTTGAGACTGGTGAGTGATGACAAGGAACTGCTTATCTGGGAGGCACGTGGCTCCCGTGCTGCTCATTGTCCTCCAACTTCTTGTTTTGCTCTGTGTGAACAAACCCTCAAGAAAACAGCAATGCAGCATTTTCTAAATTCTAATGAGCTGGTTCCTAATAGTTCTCTAATGAGCTGTGGCAGACAGCAAGGAAGACTTGTTTGCTTTAATCTCTTTAACTACAGCCCGTCCTAGAGGCAAAGCAGCTCGAGGGACAGTGAGTGGACGTGAGGCTGGACAGACACTTCAGAGAGGAGGGCTTGGCCCTGTGCCATTGGTGGTGTCTCTGGTGCAGGCCTGGAGAGGCCAGCATGGGCATTAAACCATGGGGTGCCCGAGCTCTGGGTCAAAGGAGTCAACCTGCAAAGCTCTGCACCCTGTTCACGAGGAGATCCTGTCTTGAGATTTGGCTGCTCTTGAACAGTTAAATTGTGAGGAAAACAGAACATCTTCAGGGAACGGAGGTGAAAGGAGGGGCAGGGAAGGACACAGACACCAGGGAGGTCTCAGGGAGACCTCATTGCAGCCTTCCAGTACATAAAGGGGTTCATAGAAAGGAGGGAGAGGGACTTTTCATACGGGCAGACAGTGACAGGACAAGGGACAGTGGTTTTAACCTTACAGAGGGCAGGGTTAGATGGGATATGGGGAAGGAATTGTTCACTGGGAGGGTGGGCAGGCCCTGGCACAGGTTGCCCAGAGAAGCTGTGGCTGCCCCTGGATCCCTGGAAGTGTCCAAGGCCAGGTTGGATGGGGCTTGGAGCAGCCTGGGATAGTGGAAGGTGTCCCTGCCCACAGCAGAGGTGGGACTGGATGGGCTTTTAGGTCCCTCCCAACCCAAACCCTTCCATGATTCTGTGACCTGCATTAGTTGTACCCACCTAGGCCGGGTGCTCGGACCTGTCCCTGACCCAGGCACAGATCAGCACCCCCGACAGCTCCAGCCCTCGTGCTCTTGGTCAGAGCTGCCCCTGCAGGGCAGAGCTGGGACAAAGCTCCTCCCAGGAACACACTTGGATAGAGGCAGTCAGGTCTGGCCACATCCGAGCAGGGCAGGGACTTTCCCAAAGTATTTTTTGTGCTTGTTTTTGTCCCTGCCTGGCAGCTGGTGGTGGTTTCATGGGGCTTTCTGAGGACATCCCTTCATTTGTAGCCACTGGTTTCCAGTGCCTAAAAGGCCAGCACCTTTTATCTTCATCCAGCAGGAGAGGGTGACAGTCAGCACCTGGATGTGTTTTATCACGCTGGGTTAATGTAGGATCAATCTGTGGAATCCTTTGGGATGTTAAGGAAGCCTCCAGAAGGGATGAGGCCTCCAGAAGAGCCGAGCTGAGCCTCTGTTTGCCAGCGTTTCTGAGCAGTAAGAGTTCCACCTCATCACCTGATCCTCCAGCAGGCAATTTTTCTCCCCACGATGAGGGCACATCCAGGCAGGGTACAAGAAATAAAGAGCTCAGCTTCCCTGCATCTGCACGGAGAGGCCCAGGAAAGGAGGCTCCCCCTGCAAAATGCTGCGGGAAAGCCTTGAAGGAACGCCTGCATCCTCAGTATTCCGGTGCTGAACTTCCCACCAGGGTGAGTGCTCAGGTGATAACTCTTGCTTTTGATCTATTGGATTTTGCAGTGACTCTGGTATGGTGATGAGACTGCAATATCCCATAATAGATGGCTGTTTCTAGCAAGAGCTCTGCTATAATTGTATTTATGAGCAGAATACTTATAGAGGCCTTCAGGGAGCTTCAAGTGTAAAAACATTCCTATAACAACATATAGACAGCCAACAGCCAAGCAATTAATTCCTGGTGTTGGGGGCTCTGTCCTGTTTTAGAGCAGCCATTAAAGCTGCAGAGGCTCTGCTGGAGGCACTGGGGACTGGACACTCGCTCCTTCCTCTGGGCTTTGTGTGCCTAAAATTGGCTTTAAATGAAGTTCACTGAACTAAAGGAGACCACTGAAGTTCTGGTGTCTTCTGGGGGAAACACAGATTTTTGTTGCAGGTATCCCAAGCTGGAAGGGACCCACGAGGGCCATCAGTCCAGCTCCTGGCCCTGCACAGACATCCAAAAAATCCTACCCTGTGCATCCCTGAGAGTGTTGTCCAAATGCTGCTGAGCTCTGGCAGGCTGCCTGTGGAGTTTATTCAGTGGCAGCCCTCCCTCCCTCCCGACGTGTCCTCCCAAAGGAAGGGGCAGGCACAGACCCCTGCGCTCCAGGTCCCACATGGAAAGTGAGATCAGTTTTCTACGCCTGATCCCGACCTGCTGAGTGTCCTCACCTCTGTATTTCTCTCTGCTCTTTCCCTCCTCCCTCTCCGGTTTCAGATAATGCCACCATTACCCAGGTCTGGTCATGGCTCCACATCAATAAAGTGCAAACAAAATACATCGCTTGACAGGAGTCTCAGTGCCTGTGTTTGCCATTGCTTTGGCTGAAATTAACTTAATAATGGGATATCTCACACAATTCAAATCTCCCATAGAGTGGCATTAATCAGCCTTGTTCTGCAGGGAAAGAAATTATATTGATGTTAAAGATCACTTATTTACAGTTTCTGATTAGGAGGGTGAAAGGAAAGGAGATTGTTTTCATCATTTTATGAAAAAACCCAAACCAACAGGCTCTTCAAATAATGATGAAGTTTTGAATTAAAACTATTGATGAAAGTTTCCATTCAGTGGACAAACTCCATCTTGGAAAATTGCAAGGACTTAGCAAGTGTGGAAGGGCTTCAAAATGTCCATAGTAGGATTAAAAATAATTTCTGTTGTTACAGTATGGACAGTTCCAGTATTATTTAAAAAATATATATATTGAGGACTGTATCCTCCAAACCCCTTGGAAGGTGTTGAAGCTGGCAAGGGCAGGCTCCAGTCTGGATTCTCCGGAGCTGCACAGCCCCTCCCGGAGCAGAGGGGCAGAGCTGAGCCTGTGCTGCTCGGGTTGGGAGTGAAACTCGGGAGTGAGGGCTTGGCTGTGCCCCTCTGGTCCCTCAGAAAGCCCTGCCTGTGTCAGGATCAGCTGGGGGAGGGGGGCACAGAGGCAGAAAGGGCCATCTTAGGGTTTGGGGCTCAGCTGCTCATCCACAGAGTGAGAGGATTGAAGGTAACCAAAGTCTCTTTTTGTCTTCTCCACTGACCATGTCAGACCTTTGGGATTAGAGAGAAGGTTCAAGGAGAACAACTCCAGTAGTGGAGGAGACGTGGGACAGGGATCTCTTGGGGATTCTAATCCCTTTGGGTGCCTGGGAGAAAAAGGGATTCGTCTGAGGGTGGGGCCTTCCAGGAAAGTAAAGATGTTGGTCATGGGGCTGGTGCTCGTGTGACAGCCGAGGAGGGGCTGAGGGAACTTGCCTATTCAGCCTGGGAAGGGAGAGTGAACCTAAATACCAACCTGCCAGTAGGCTTTGGGAAGATGGAAACAGGATCTTTCCTGGGGTATTTGATGGGGAAATAAGAGACTGTGGTTAAAGGCTGAGATATGGGAGAGTTTGGTGGAATGTAAGAAAGGAAATACACATGAAGACAGCGAAATGTTGGAATAGAGCCCTTGGCAGATCATGGGGTCTCCTCCTCTGGAAGATTTCAAGCCCCAGCTGGACAAAGACCTGAGCAGTCTGGTCTGATACAGGATTTGGGTCTGGAGATGGAGTAGAGGACAGGATTTGGGTCTGGAGATGGAGCGAGGACTCCTGATGTCCCTTCCTGACTGAGTGGCTCTGTGGGGCAGCTCACAACCATCAGGGCAGGCTTTGGGTCTCTGGTTAAGGTTTGAGTATGAGTCCTGCAGTGGGGCCTGTGGGGCAGCTGGCACTGCCAGGGTCACTGCAGCCCTGCCCCGGGACCCCCACGCTGGGGCAAAGCCCCGTGCCAGGCTCTGCCCCCAGTCCGCCGCTCCTGCTGACACAGCAGGAGCAAGGGCAGGTTGTGGAGGTCACTGGATCTGCAGTCTCACTTCCCTTGCCAAAACAGCCTTCCCAGCACGAGCGGAGCATTGCAAACACCTCGGGAAGGCTTTGCCTCCTTGTGCCTGTCTGAGGTGGCCCCCGGGGAAATGGAGCTGTGTCCCGGTTGCCCTTCTCTCCTCTTTGGTGTTGGCCCAGCCCGCGGCTTGAGATCCGGCTTTGTCCCCATGGAAGGAGCCTGCCTCCCCGGCAGAGGGAGGATTGGCACACCCGTGCCAGCGCTGCTGTGCCCGGCTGCCTGCGGGTCCGGCATGGAGCCCACACCCCTCTGCTCCTCCGGGGGGGATTTGTGCCCCCGGGGTTGGCTCGTGTGTGTGGGGTGCTCCCAGCACGGCCCGGCTGCTGCCGAGGTCACTCCAAGGCCTCTCCCTGGGATGCTGTGCCAGGGCAGGCTGGGCAGACACCGCTTCAGCAGGATATGGTGGGACATCCCTGTGCCTCCCATCCTCAGCCCCACAGCTGCTCGTGGGGAAGGTGTGACACACGTGAGGACTCTGCACATCTCCAGGGTGCTGCAGAGCTGGTACCCACCAGAGAGACCCTGCAAGGACCTGTGAGTCCGGGGTACCCACCAGAGAGACCCTGCAGGACCTGCGAGTCTGGGGGCTTTAATGCAGGGGCTCACTGAGCTGCTCCTGCCTCCTCCTCCTCCTCCTCCTCCTCCTCGGGAGGCTGCTGGGAAGGTGCAGAGCTGCTTCCACTGGAAACTACCACTAATTGGGCCTTATTAAAAATTTACTTCTGTTTCCCAATAAAGCCGGAGCATTAATCTTCCCCCAGCCGAGCCATTAATTACCAGCCCATCGGGCTGCACCGCCTGGGAGCAGCAGCGCGGGGCTGTGGCTGCAGGGACCCCGGGGCAGACCCTCCTGCCGCCCTGGGCAGCTCCACCTGCGGAATCGGCTCCTCTCTCGGAGGATCCAAGCTGTAGGATTGCCCATTTCCTCCAGGAAGGAGCTGGGATGCAAGGGTATGCCCTGAAAAAAAAAATTTTGTTTTTATAAGAACGGATCGCCCAATTGAAGCAAGTGGTCCAAGGGTTGGGAGTATCTGAGGGTAATGAATATCCCCAGGTATCCCTGCAGGACATCCCACTGTCCTGGGGGACATCCCTGGGGATGGTTTGTCCCGGGGGGCTGTCCTGCACATATCCCATGCTTCCATCACTGTTGGAGATGTGGAAGGTTTGACACTGATGTTTTTGCAGAGGTTTTTGTCTGTTGGGTAAAACTGCACAATGCCAGTGCCTGAGCTTGGGAGTCCTGTGGGATTTGGGACACGGACACGGGACTGGAGCATTATACCAGGAAAAACAGGTCTTCATGGAATCATGGAATGGTTTGGGTTGGGAGGGACCTAAAAGCCCATCCAGTCCCACCCCTGCCATGGGCAGGGACACCTTCCACCTATCCCAGGTGCTCCAACCCCCATCCAACCCAGCCTTGGACACTGCCAGGGATCCAGGGGCAGCCACAGCTTCTCTGGGCAACCTGTGCCAGGGCCTCCCCACCCTCCCAGGGAACAATTCCTTCCCAATATCCCATCTAACCCTGCCCTCTGGCACTGGGAAGCCATTCCCCCTTGTCCTGTCCCTCCATGCCTTGTCCCAAGTCCCTGTCCAGCTCTCCTGGAGCCCCTTTAGGCACTGGAAGAGGCTCTGAGGTCTCCCTGGAGCCTTCTCTTCTCCAGGTGAACACCCCCAGCTCTCCCAGGCTGGCTCCAGAGCAGAGGGGCTCCAGCCCTTGGAGCATGTCCATGGCCTCCCCTGGAGCTGCTCCAACAGATCCATGTATTTCTTGTGCTGAGGATTCCAGACCTGGACACAGCACTGCAGGCGGGGTCTCAAGAACACCTTCCCTTTGGCTGATGTTCCTTCACAGTTGTCCATGGCTTTGTGGTGAAGCAAAATGAGTGTGAGTGTGGCTGAGTGAGCACTGAGTGCCCAGAGGGGTTTGCTGGGCGGGTTTGGCGCTCTCTGTTCCTGCATCATGAAAACCAAGCCGGTTCTATTTGCATGCACAAGCCAGAGCTGAGTCTGCAGCAGCTGCCTGGGCTAAACCTTCGCCTCCCTGTGCAGCCCGGGCTGGGGGTGTCCGTGTGCCTGTGGACAGGGATGAGGGAAGGGAGCCGTGATTTGTCTTTTTCCTGTAGGAAGCTGTTGGATCCCAAACTCTCCGTTAACCTGGTACACGGGTCAGGGACTGGAATGGCACAACTTTAGAGAGTCATGGAAAATCCTGAGCTGGAAGGGACCCACAGGGATCACCCAATGCAGCTCCTGGCCCTGCACAGACACCCCAACAATCCCAGCCTGTGCATCCCTGGGAGCGTTGTCCAAACGCTCCTGGAGCTGTGGCAGCCTTGGGGCTGGGACTGTTCCCTGGGGAGCCTGTTCAGTGCCCAGCACCCTCTGGGGACAGAAGAACCTTTCCCTGCTCTCCAGCCTGACCCTGCCCTGGCACAGCTCCAGCCATTCCTCGTGGATGCAATGGCCCTTCCCCAAAGAATGGCTTCTCCCTGCACAAACACTCAGCAAAGCCACTGCTGCCTTCCCACAGGAGCCTGGTGTCCCTTGGGACCTGGAACGCCCCAGCAGAGCAAAGACATCCAGGAGAGAGGTGACAGAGCCCCGTGAACTCCCCAGGCCAGGTTAAGCAGCAGAACACATGCTCTGGGCAGGGGCTTGTGGCACAGGCTGCTCTCCTTCATCCTCCATCTCATTTCCCAACTTCCATTGCTCTTGGAGCTGCCTCCTGCTCGGCAGGCAGGAGTGAAAGCCCCCGGTGCTCCACTGCATCCCAGACTGCAGCCCCCGGTTGTGTCTGTTCAGCCTGGGGCAGGAAGGGACGGGAATTCCTCCGGTGAGCCTGGTGCAGGAGCGGTTGTGGGAGGGATGCTCCAAAGCCGGTTTCCCATTAGGAGCAGAGCCGTGGCACCTGCCTGGCTGTGACAGGATAATGCACCTGCTAAACATTACAAGAGGCTTCCGAGATTCGATGTGACACGAGCGAAGCAGGAGCTGGAGTTTAGTCAACACTCCATCAGTTAAAAGTCTATATTTCCAATTATCTGCGGACAGTTTGCCTTCAAGGATAATTGGCTTCCCACAGCTCCTGGAACAGATGTCAGGGAGCTCCTTCTCCTCCACCGAGGAAAACCTGGAATGGTTTGTAGCAGGCAGTACACGGAGGTGTCGGTGTCAGGGACCTGGGGACTGTCCTGGTGCAGAGCTTTGCAGAGGCAGCAGCCCCTCAAACCCCAGGGGTGCGAGTTATCCCATCCTGCTCTGGATTGTTGGACTTGGGAGGGAGCCTACACTGTGACACAGGCCTGGGACAACGTCCCTGCCCTGGGGACACTGCCAGGAGCTTTTGGCCATTTGGTCCATCATCCCCTTGGCACAAGAGGTGACATCTGGGCAGGATGATTTGCCTGTGTCCCTTCTGGATACCACCCGTGGGGGCTGGAAGGAGAGGAGGATGTTCTGTTTGGAATGGGTGTTTGGGGAACTGGACATAAGAGGCCTCCTGTGCCCGTGCCTGGGGCAGCCTTCAGGCCACCAGGAGATCAACCCAGCCCGAGAGGCTCTGCTGGCTCCTCAGCAGCCCCAGGGTGCTCCCAGTGACACCCAGCACTGGTCACACCTGCACAGCCCAGGCAGAGTGGGGAGAGGAGACAGGAAATCAGAGCAGGAAATCACAGCAGGAAGTCAAAGCAGGAAGTCACAGCAGGGCTGTAGAAAATGCCCAAACTCCAGTAAGGAACCGGAGCTTAAGAATTGTCCGTGCAAAATTTAAAAATGAGTGGAAATTGGGTTTTTATTACAACACATTGCTGCTGTGTCTGATGGGAGTTGTCATTCACCACTCCAGGCTGTTGTTCTTCTCTATGGATAAGATTTGTGGACTGATCTGCAGCTTCCAGGAGCCACTGGACCTCTTCTGCAGACCCTCTAGGGGCATCCAGTGTCACTGTGGCCTCTGGGAGTGCTGAGAGATGTAAAGCTGCTCCAATGTGATTCCCAAGAAAAGCCCAAAGGGAAGGAAGGGCTGAAGAGACCCCAGGAAGACCCTTGTGCAGTGCTTCTGCTTTGTTTCTGAACTAAAAAGTTTGATATTCAGTCCCTGCACTTTGTTTTTGAGATGAAAAATGTGCAGCTTCCATGGGAAAAGGGTATTCCCCGGTGGAAAAATATACAGCCCTTTCTTTTCCCCCTTTGGGAGTAAATGATGGGAGTGATGGGTTTTTATTTTTAACCTCGGAACAGCCATTTGCACAGCACCATCCAAGACTGCTCCTGCACAGCAGCTGGAGAAGAAGAATTCCTGGACCTGAGGGCTTCCCCAGATGATGGGAAGGCTGTGGTGCCCCTGGCAAGGGGGATGCTGCAGGGAGGGGCTGGAATTCTGGGGGACAGCGGAGGCTCGGGAGCTGCTGTGGCCATGGCAAGGATGACACGAAGGGCTCGGGGGACAAGGGGAGCCCGGGCCGTGCACATCCACAGGCTGCTGGAAAAGCCCTAAACACGGCCTTTATTCCGAGGAATTTCCAGCTCATTTGTGAACCATCTCGTGGTACATCCTTCCCCCAGGCACGGGGGGTTGGCACGGCACGGGGTGTCAGTGACTGTCATCTCCGGGGGATTCTGCTCCTGGGCTGCAGCATCCTGGAGAACCCGGGAACAGGGAGGTGCCTCTGGCTCCAGATCCACCCGTTCCTAGTGCTGCTTCCCATAAAGGGACTTGGGATAATGCCCTGAGCGCCGTGAGTGCCAGCCCAGCTCAGCAGAGGCCAGGATGTGCCCCTGTGCGCTCTGGGGCTCTCCCTCCCTCCCTCCCTCCCTCCCAGCCCGGAGCCACCGCTGTGAGTGGGTTTGGGGTGGCAGAGGTTGCTCCGACAGGAGCTCCGGGCCCTCCTGGGCAGTGTGAGCCAGCCCTGCCGCCACCAGCCCCGTCCCTGCTCTGACAGGAGCTCGGGGCCCTCCTGGGCAGTGTGAGCCAGCCCTGCTGCCACCAGCCCCGTCCCTGCTCTGACAGGAGCTCCAGGCCCTCCTGGGCAGTGTGAGCCAGCCCTGCTGCCACCAGCCCCGTCCCTGGCCGCCACCGATGGGCTCCATGCCAGCCGGGCAGGGGGACCGGGGGCTGCAGGCTCCCGGGGCAGGAGCAGCAGGACAGCAGCACCCTGGGCTCTGCCCGTGGCCTGCGGCAAACCAGAGACCGAGATTATTTGCTGTAGGTGCGTTCCTTCTGACCGAGTGACCCAGTGCTTCACAGCAGTGGGAGCAGCCCTTGGGTGGGAACAGCTCGAGGGTTTCACCCAAGGAGCTGCAGGGCTCCCTCTGGGCAAATCCTTCTCCAGCACACGCTGGGGCTGGGCTGTGGCATCTCTGCCCTCATTTTTCATGTCATTTATAGAATGGTTTGATTTGGAAGGGATCTTAAAGCTCATCCAGTCCCACCCCCTGCCATGGGCAGGGACACCTTCCGCTATCCCAGGGTGCTCCAAGCCCCGTCCAACCTGGCCTTGGACACTTCCAGGGATCCAGGGGCAGCCACAGCTTCTCTGGGAAATCCATTCCAGGGCCTCCCCCCCCTCCCAGGGGACAATTCCTTCCCAAGATCCCATCTATCCCTGCCCTCTGGCACTAGGAAGCCATTCCCCCTTGTCCTGTCCCTCCATGCCTTGTCCCAAGTCCCTCTCCAGCTCTCCTGGAGCCCCTTTAGGCACTGGAAGGGGCTCTGAGGTCTCCCTGGAGCCTTTTCCTCTCCAGGGGAACACCCCCAGCTCTCCCAGGCTGGCTCCAGAGCAGAGGGGCTCCAGCCTTGGAGCATCATCTCCTGCTCTGCACTCTCAGGAGCTGCTCGGTGTCGGTGCCCTGACTCACAGAGCAGCAGCTGTCGAGGAGCTTCTGTTTGCAGATTATTCACAACGCATTTTTTGCTTCCATCTGCCCGTCTCTACCATCTGGGATGATCTCCATTCCTGCAGGATACCAGCAAGGTTCCCGGGCCTGGCTTTCACTCCGATCCATCAGCAGCAATCCCAGGATCATTAGGAGCAGCTTGCTTGCTCAGGCATTCTGGCTCCCCAGCACGGAGACACCACACACTATTACCCTGCGAAGTGGAGATGGATGTGCAGTGACTGTCCTGAGTGTGCCCAGCCTGCTTCCCATGTGCTCTGCCCGTGGCAATCCCGTCCTGCCCATCCTGTGGCTGTTCTCTGCCATGTCAGAGCAGTGGGGTGGAATTTAAAGTCTTTTCTCTCTCGGCAAAGGGGCTCATGCAAACCCAGACTCTCTGTCCCCACCCTTTGCCTGTTTTTGCACTGTTTTTGCACCAGGACAGTGACATTCAGCCGAGCAATGTGTCCTCAGCTGTGTGATCAAACTGTCCCTTGGGTGTGGTCCCGTGTTCAGATGAACCCAGGGGCTTCTATGAGAAATGTATAAAGTAATGCTGAGGTGTAACCCAGTGCAGCAGCACCAACTGGGACGTGAAAACCACTAAAAACCAGGGGGAGGCACTTGGTGGCTGAATTTTCCCGTTTTGGGCACGAGATGCCGAGCTGAGCGTTCCCTATCAAATCTGGGAAATCTTTCTTTGTGATGAACAGAGCTGAGCAGGCTCCGCTCGCTGTCAATTCCAAGTTTCCTGTGGCAGGAGTCGTGCACAGAACTGAGGATCGCCAGAGCCAGGACTCCTCATCAAGGAAATGGGAGCTGTGCTGGAACAAAGCACTTCAATAAGTAGGTACTATTTTAACCCTTGCCTGGCTGTTCCCGTTCCCCAGGCCCTGCTCTGGGAGCTCTGAGGTGGGAAGAGCAGGCAGGGCACTGCCCACGGCTCTCACCAGCCCAGGGGCAGCTCCAGCACCTGTCAAGGATGAGAGGGAATTTTGTCTCCAGGGCAGATGTGGGGCAGGGGCAGAGGGCAGAGTTGGGTGGGATATTGGGAAGGAATTGTTCCCTGGGAGACTGGGGAGGTCCTGGAATGGATTTCCCAGAGAAGCTGTGGCTGCCCCATCCCTGGCAGTGTCCAAGGCCAGGTTGGACGGGGCTTGGAGCACCTGGGATAGTGGAAGGTGTCCCTGCCCATGGCAGGGGTGGGACTGGATGGGCTTTCAGGTCCTTCCCAACCCAAACCATCCATGACTCCAGCCTGCTGCTGCTGCTGATGATGATGTGGAAGTTGCAGTCGCTTCCATGAATTTCAGGAGAGAAATTCTCTCTCCAGGTGAGAAATGCTGACCCTTGAGGACAACACAACCCAGCCACATCCAGCTTTATGCAGATTTATTTAGGCTTCATCAGTGTTACATCTAATTCCTCAAGTCCTGGCCTCCCTGGGATTGTGCTTCTGCCACTGGGAGATTCTTTCTGGAGAATGTAACTAAAGAGGAATTTTTTCGGAAACGAAAATAAAAGACTGAGCCAAATTGCTGATATTTGTACTGACCCACAGATGAAGGCAACACCATTCCCCAAGTCTAATTAGGCTTGGAAAGGGCCAGGTTTTACTCATTTTTCACAAATCTGATGGATATTGACTTAAATGTTTCTACTGGCATGATATAAAATAAAAACAACTCTGATGCTAATTGCTGCTTAGTCAATCAAAAGGCTGTGATTTTGGGAAATAAAATTCAGAAATTAGCTCAGATTGTTTGGTAGTATTTTGGAGTGCTAAAGAGAGCCTCTGGCAAATGTGGAGGAAAAATGGTCTCCAAAGTGAGCGTGGGCTGGGCTTGGAAATGCCACTGCACTGGAGAGCCCCGACAGTGGCCTCGTCACGGCTGGGCTGGCAGGGGGGACGAGGGGCTCATTAGGCATGTCCAGATCAACGGCAGCCGTCCCCCCTGCTCCAGTCAGTGACAGCACCCGGGGGCTATCGGGGCTCCTTTGGAAAAAAACACGGATATTTGTATTTTTCCTGGTTAGCGAGTGTCGCAGCTGACCTCAAAGTGCCTTTGGTTGAGAGTTTCCGGTGCCCAAACACTCACAGTAAAAATCAGAGCAAGGATCCACTCACATTCCTGCCCTGAGCCGGGTGAACAATTAAGGTTTTGCGTTTCTTGCACCAATCAAGCCATAATTTTGGGTTGAGCAGAGGATTTCACCGGAACACGCCAGGGAATGCTTAATCTGTGTACTGTCAGGGTATTTTTGTAACTGTTTTTTTCCAAAGCACTTAAAAATGAAAGGGTGGAATGGCAGGAAAAAAAATCCCTGCTGTAGAGAAAAACTGCGAAATTTTGGATCTTGGGGGCATTTTAGAAGCTTCATCTTTCGACTGGAGCAGTTTGACAGCTTTGCAAAATGTTTACATTGATGGTTCCATTTTCTGAGGGGAAAAAATTGTCCTCAGCCAAAATAGGCAGCAGATCTGTAGCTGTGTCACAGATGGATCTGGTGCTCCGTGGCTCTCCTGTCTGCAGTGGTTTTGTCACCCGGTGATGGATGGGGCTGATGTTTCCCATCTCAACCATCTCAGCCCAGGAGTGTCTGTGCTTGCTTGGAGAGTTTTATAAAAAAGGCAGTTCAGCTGTTCTTGGAAACGGGAGGGGATGAGCAGATGGAGCAGCCCTGGGAGAAGGGTTTGGGTGATGGGGATTTGGGTGAGAACTGGACCTGCCCCGGCCCTGAACCCCCCCGGGCTGAGCCCCCAGCTTGGGCAGCAGGGGAGGGGGGGGCCTCTGCCCCTCTGCCCCCTCAGGTGAGACCCCACCTGCAGAGCTGCCCCAGCCCTGGGCCCAGCACGGGAAGGACGTGGAGCTGCTGGAGCCAGTCCAGAGGCGCC
>VZRJ01006768.1:387894-405629 GCA_013397565.1 Ptilonorhynchus violaceus | reverse complement strand
TAAAGGGGCTCCAGGAGAGCTGGAGAGGGACTTGGGACAAGGGATGGAGGAACAGGACACAGGGAATGGCTTCCCAGTGCCAGAGGGCAGGGTTAGATGGGATCTTGGGAAGGAATTGTTCCCTGGGAGGGTGGGGAGGCCCTGGCACAGGTTGTCCAGAGAAGCTGTGGCTGCCCCTGGATCCCTGGAAGTGTCCAAGGCCAGGTTGGACAGGGCTTGGAGCAGCCTGGGATAGTGGAAGGTGTCCCTGCCCATGGCAGGAGTGGGACTGGATGAGCTTTGAGGTCCCTCCAAAGCCAAACCATTCCATGGTTCTGTGATTCCATGAGAAAAGAATTCCTTTACATGTTACTGCTGTTGAGAGCACCCCGTGGCACCTGGGGGGTGTTGAGGATACCAGGGAACCCAACAACTTTGGATGACCCCATGGAAACTCATTTTGCTGCAGACTCATTGCAAACTCTTGAAAAATCTCATTCTAAACAAACTGAGTAGGAATTTCCTGGTGTTCTCAAGCAAAACTATTCAAAAATCCCTTTTGCACTCCACATGCCCTGGTCCCAGTGAGAGCCCAGCCAGCAGTTCCATGCACATTCCAGAGGGGCTGCAGCCACCCCCTGTGACCCCAGCATGGGCAGGGAGAGGCTCAGAGCAGCAGAACCTTCTGCACCGCAACGTCCCTGGAGAGAGAGCTCCCTCACCCTCAGCTGGGGGACAGCAGCACCCTCTGGCACCAAGGAAACCTTGGGATGGCACAACATCCAAGAGTGGCAACACTGATCCTAAGGAGTGAGACTGCAAACGTTGCCAAAGAACCAACTTTCACATGATTTTAACTCAGAGGCAGATCTGGAGAGCCTGCTCTAATCTACATATTCAAGAGAACAAAATGGCCTGAAACATTCTTTTAAAGACTTGTCTTAAAAATAGCACAACAATTAATTAGCCAGCAGAGTTATGTAATTCCTTGAAAACACTTTCTTGGAAGCCTCCTCCCTATGTCAGGAGCTGTTTGGATCCCAGCTTTAGCCACAAAACTCAGCCCTGGCCTTCAGCTGGGCAAGGGCAGTGCCACATCCATAAGAAGAATAGAATAGAATAGAATAGAATAGAATAGAATAGAATAGAATAGAATAGAATAGAATAGAATAGAATAGAATTTTTCTATGTATTTGTGTACATCAATCTCTAAAGGACAGGCCCCTTTCTCTGGGCCTAGGGAGTGTTTGAGCTCCGTGTGAGAATAGGATCCATTTATTCACCTTACCCAAGAGCAGTCTGGCCATTTGAAGTCCTTGCCATTTGGGAAGCTCCAACACGGTTCCCTCACCCCCTGCCCTAAGCCGTGGTCCTTCCCAGGCTCTGGAGTGGCCAGGAGCAGAACATGCAGATTTGTCCCTTGCCAGGGACACACCAGGACAAACTTTATTTAATGCAGAGGAGAGGAAAACTCTCCTTATCCATCAGTGTGCAGAGCGAAATAAAGGCAGCATTGATTTTGTGTTTGGGGTAATTAATTGCTGTGCAGAGCCTGGTTTGGAGTTTAAAGGCCACGTTCCTGCAGCCAGGACCTCTGGCTGCATGGCAGCCTCTGGCAGCTGGGAAATGCTGGGAAGGAGCAGAGCCAGGCTGGAGCAGTTGGCCTGTGCACTCCCAAAATGGGCAGAATTCCCAATGAGGGGATGAGGGATGGAGCAGGAGCTCAGGAGAACGTAGGAATAGGGCTTAGGGCTTCCTAAGTGCTCCATACCAGGCTGCTCCTGCTTCCATAGCGAGAGCAGGCTCAGGGGCAGTTGTCCCAGCAGGATCCAGAGCCACGCTTCCCATGGCAGCATTTGCTGCTCTTTGGCGGCCCCAGGGCTGCACTGCCCTCGCTCCCGTGGCTGGAACGGCACAAATGCTGCAGAAGTGGTTGGAGCTTGGATTTTCTGAGCATCAGAGATGCACACGCCCCTTCCCTGGGATGCTTGCGTTCCTTCAGCTCAGAGCCAGACCTTGGCAAAGGGCGCCTTTCCACTGCCAAGGAGGTGGGAGGGCAAAGGGACACACCAGGCAGGAAGGGAAGGGAATTAGAGATGGTCAAAGAGACATGGGGAAGCTGGGGCTGGCTGTGGAATCCTGGAATCATGGAATGGTTTGGGTGGGAAGGACCTTAAGGCCCATCCAGTGCCACCCTCTGCAATGGCAGGGACACCTTCCACTATCCCAGGCTGCTCCAAGCCCCCTCCAACCTGGCCTGGGACACTTCCAGGGATCCAGGGGCAGCCACAGCCTCTCTGGGCAACCTGTGCCAGGGCCTCCCCACCCTCCCAGGGAACAATTTTTTCCTAATCTCCCATCTAAACCCACTCCCTGCCAGTGGGATCCATTCCCCCTTGTCCTGTCGCTCCATGCCCTTGTAAACAGCAGTGAAGCAAAGGATTCCTCATGTCATGGACTTCTTGTGGAAAACACCTTATGGTCGAATGTCAAACACTTCCCAGGCAATTAAACTGTGTTTGACTGGCAAGGACAGGCTGAAATCCATGGAATTTCTAAACGCTGCAATTAACCTGTTCAGGGAATATAAACTGAAAGACCAAACAACAGATGAGAGGATCTTTAGATGACATCTCCTTCCTCCTGCCCTAGGAGGATTAGTGTCATTCAAATTAGCACAGATTTTGGCCTCAAAGTATAAATAAGACTGTCCAGCTCTGGGGTTCTCTGGGATCTGTTGGAGCAGCTCCAGAGGAGGCCATGGAGCTGCTCCCAGGGCTGGAGCCCCTCTGCTCTGGAGCCAGGCTGGGAGAGCTGGGGGTGTTCACCTGGAGAGGAGAAGGATCCAGGGAGACCTCAGAGCCCCTTCCAGTGCCTAAAGGGGCTCCAGGAGAGCTGGAGAGGGACTTGGGAAAAGGGATGGAGGGACAGGACAAGGGGGAATGGCTTCCCAGTGCCAGAGGGCAGGGATAGATGGGATATTGGGAAGGAATTGTTCCCTGGGAGGGTGGGGAGGCCCTGGCACAGGTTGGGCAGAGAAGCTGTGGCTGCCTCTGGATCCCTGGAAGTGTCCAAGGCTGGGATGGACAGGGCTTGGAGCAGCCTGGGCTAGTGGAAGGTGTCCCTGCCCATGGCAGGGGTGGAACTGGATGAGCTTTGAGGTCCCTTCCAACCCAAACCATTCCATGATCCTGAGTTCTCTCTTTCCCATCTCTACCTCACATTTCACCATCCCAGCCATCCAAAGAGCTGCCCCATGCAGCTGCACCTACAAAGGTTGGATTGACAGGGAAGAATCCTGATCATGTTCATGTTCACTGGGAGGTTTCCCTTGCACAGTTAATCCAGGAGGAATTCTGAGTTCAACGCACTTTTAGAAAAAGAAAGATTTCAAAAAAATCCTGTTCTATATTTCTGGGCTTTGCCAGAAGCTTCCCAGGGCCAGGAGTTGTCCAGAGGGGGTTTCCAGCTCCCAGGTGAGTCCCTGCAGGAGCTGCAGGACTGCTGGAGGGAGCGGTCACGTTCCAGGCCAGGTGCAGAGCTGCCCGTCTGTGAAGCTTTGCCCTGAGCACCAGAGCCTGTCACAAACCATTCAGCCTGACTGAAGCCCCGGGAGCCTCGGCTGGAGGAGCCTCCCCCACCCCCTCCCTGTGTCAGGGGGTGCTTTGGAAGGGGAATGGCATCTGATTCCACCCCGGAGCGTTTGCACCTCGGCGGGCCCAGAGCCCGAGGGCTGCAGTGACCCTTGAAAGCCGAAGCTGTGGGTCAGTGGCTCCTGAGTCCAGGCAGGTTTCCCTGGGCAGGGGCAGTTCTGTGGGACAGCAGCTCCGACTGTCAATCGCGTGGCTGTAATCACTCAATCACTCATTAATTAATGCCTGTGCTGGCTGGCTCTGGGCCGGGTTTGGCTGTTTAGAGCAGAGGGAGAAGGGCAGAGACCTGCAGCTCCCCACAGCAGGGACACGATGAGCTGCACTCTCCTTTCCTGGGAATCCGATATATTTTGGATTAGGCGTGTTCGGAGCAGCCACACGTCACAGACGATTTACCCTACATGTGCCCCGGGCTCTGCAGGGGAAAGCTGCCTCAGCCAGGCTCTGCTGCTGTGCTAATGGCCCCACCACTGGTTCCAATGAGATGTCCTATTGATTATTTGTCCATCGTTAATAGACTCCTGTATTCCCAGGGGATTGCTCTGGGGTAACTGCAAGGGAGAGTGTTTGATGTTGGACAGAGTACAGACACAGGATCCAGAGCCCAAGGGTGATAAAGATCCTTTCCCAGCTGATTTGTAGAGAGGGAAAGTTAATTTAACCAGGATTAGACTTGGAAGGGGAGGGGGGTATCCTAAAAAAGGCTGGAGCCTTTTCTCTGACACCAACAAGGTTCACAGGCTCAGGGATCCTGCTCTGGGACCCTCCCTGGTCGTCTGCTGTGGGACGCACTCACAGTCTGTGCTATGGTCATGCAGGAGGAGGATTTCCACTGGCAAAACCTTCCTTCCAGGGGGGATTTCCCTGTCTGGGAAGGGAATGTTATTCCTGGGGACAGAGAGGGTGTTCAGCTCAGTGCTTGCACCTTGCAGGGCTCTCCTCCAGCATTTCACCAGTTCATAAACCTGGAGGTCCAGCACAGCCTCTCGTGATCCTGCACCTGCCCAAGGTCTACACAGTTCATAAAAGAAAAACAGTCTTTTTTTCATTCCTTGCTCTCTGACCCAAACTCACCTTTTCCAGCCTTTCTTTGCAATGCTGAGTTCGGAAATGTGCTCTGATCCTGCAGGATGACATCCTGGAACAGCT
Source organism: Ptilonorhynchus violaceus (assembly GCA_013397565.1). Classification (NCBI taxonomy): domain Eukaryota; kingdom Metazoa; phylum Chordata; class Aves; order Passeriformes; family Ptilonorhynchidae; genus Ptilonorhynchus; species Ptilonorhynchus violaceus. Next base: position 400,848 of record VZRJ01006768.1, on the reverse strand, counting down.
CTGAGCACGCTGAGAAGGGCACACAGCAGAGGACAGGTCCCCTGTCACCGGTGGGGACGTGGCAGTGACAGCAGAGCCACGAGCAGCCCGAGGCACGAGGGAACCTCTGCAGCAGGGAGGGTCACAGCGAGCCTGGGGCCTGTCTATATTCCACCGCTTCCAAACACATTCCCTGGCGCTCCAGCCGCGTGTGCTGGGCTGTAACTCATCACAGCAGTAGTTCCCAGCCAGCTCCCCGTGGATCCTGCCCTGCTCTGTGCCCACCCGAGTGCTCTCTCACCCAGCTCCTTGGTCAGAGGCCAGCAGGGCTGCCCGCCCTGGCAGCGCTGGCGGGGCTGGACATCTCCCCCAGCCCGCAGCCCGGGCAGCCCCAGGGAAGAGGGATGTGCTGGCTGAGCAGCTCCCAGAGGGGACTGGGTGGAGCAGGGGTCTGGACAGGGGCACAGCTCCTTCTGCAGCACGGGAGAGCCCTGGCTGTGTCTGCAGGGGCTCGGGCTCAGCCACAACCCTTCCTGTGCTGTTCGGAAGGAGCAGCTCCCGGGCAGCCCCTGCTGAGGGCCCTGCCCTGTCCCAGGAGCACTCGGAGCGCAGCAGGGACTCTGCTGGGACAGCAGCCCCGGGGCCGGGGCCGGGAGGAGCTCGGGCTGTGCTGTGAACACCAAAGTGCACGGCCCAGACACGCTGGCCCTGAGATCCAGCACTGCCCGCACTGCCAGATGAGGGCACGGAGGGACGGATGGATGCAGGGAGGGAGGGAGGGATGAGGGATGGATGGATGAGGGATGGATGATGGATGGATGGATGGATGAGGGCACGGAGGGACGGATGGATGCAGGGAGGGAGGGAGGGATGAGGGATGGATGGATAGATGGAGGGATGGGTGAAGGGAGGGATGGATGAAGGGATGGATGGATGGATGGAGGGATGGATGATAGAGGGATGGATGGAGGGATGGATGGAGGGATGGATGATAGAGGGATGGATGGAGGGATGGATGGAGGGATGGATGGATCACCAGGAGAGGGGGGATTGCCTCTCCAGGGGATGCTCAGTGTGTAGTAGGGTGGGTGAGGAGGATTCCAAGGGGTGCTGATGCCAGGCACTCCCCAGGGAGAGCAGAGGAGGGGGTGGCTGTGCTCGTTCCCCGGTGATTTCCTGGCAGTCCCTTTGTTCAGCCCATCGTGCTGCCGGTGCTGCTCACTCTGCTGTCGCTCGCCCAGCATTGGGACGTCCCCTCCACCCGTGGCTGTTTTGTTGCACAGAGAAGCTCTGGGTGCTGGAAGGCAAATTCTGGGGTGTCAGAGCCGTGAATGCCCCTTTGCTCACCCCAGAGCTCTGCTGTCCCTCCTCTCCTGCTGCGTGCTGCTCCCGTCAGACTCGCTGCCCGTTCCCCCAGCTCTTCCTGGAGGCCGGAGGAGCTTCACTGTGGGGCAGGGCTGGGGCCTCTGTGTGTTTTGGGTCTTTTCTGCTGTGCCCTGGGGACTCTGGGTGGGCTGGGGCTGCCCTGGCACCTGTGGGGCAAAGGGGGCTGCGGCACAGCAATACCCCTGGGAGGATTTAGGGCAGCTGGAAAAACAGGACATGACCCCACACTACTCTGCTGAGTCAGACAGCCAGCGGCCATCCCAGCTGAGAGTCTGATCCCAGGGGGAATGGCTTCCCACTGCCAGAGGGTAGGGATAGATGGGATATTGGGAAGGAATTGTTCCCTGCGAGGGTGGGGAGGCCCTGGCACAGGTTGCCCAGAGAAGCTGTGTCTGCCCCTGGATCCCTGGTAGTGTCCAAGGTTTGGACGGGGCTTGGAGCAGCCTGGGATAGTGGAAGGTGTGCCTGCCCATGGCAGAGGGTGGCACTGGATGGGCTTTAAGGTCCCTCCAAACCCAAACCATTCCATGATTTTATGATTCTCTGGAATCAGTGCTATGATCAGAAAGGTCTGGAGGACAAGCTCCTGAAAGGCCCCCCTGGGCTGTGGTGGAAGGAGGGATTGTCCTGTGGGGTCAGCAGAGTTCTGCCTTCGGAAACTGAGGCCGAACAGAGCCGAATGCTGCAGCCAGAAGGCAAAGAGGAAAGGCAAGGCATGGTTTCTTTCAGGAATGGCTTTGTTTAGGGTGTGTTTGAGCTGCTTTGTCCCACCACGTCCCTGCACGTGACCCTGCAGTGCAGAAGGGAAGGACACAAAGCGCTCACAGCACCTGCCTGCACCTGCAGTGGGTCTGAGGGCGCTGCTCCGGCCGGGAAGGGGCGGTGCCTTCCAGGATTGATTTAAAGGAGTGAGAGCAGTTGGGAAATAGCAGGCTTAGGAATGACCTATGTGTTAATAACCCCAGCTCCCTTATCTGTATGTATTGTTCCCTGCTGTTAAATGTCACAGCCGCAGCCCATTTGTCCCACAGACTCCTGCCTCAGCCCGTGCGCTGCCGGGAGGGTGCTGAGGGAGCAGCTCTGTCGTATTTTACCTCTTTTGGCTGCCTCAGGCCCTTCTTTGCTGCACACCCTGGTGCTGCCCTGCTCAGATTGTCCCTGCAGGGTGTTCTGCAGCGTGTGTGGCCTTGCTGGAGGTTTTGTCCTTTTCTGCCAGCAGTGTCCCTGTCCCATGGGCACAGTGAGGCTCTCCAGGCTCCAAGGTCAGAACCTCCTCTTGTTTCTCTGTAAGAATCACAGAATCCTGGAATCTCCTGAGCTGGGAGGGACCCCCAAGGATCACCCAGTCCAGCTCCTGGCCCTGCACAGCCACCCCAACAATCCCAGCCTGTGCATCCCTGGGAGCGTTGTCCAAACGCTCCTGGAGCTCTGGCAGCCTTGGGGCTGTGCCTGTTCCCTGGGGAGCCTGGTCAGTGCCCAGCACCCTCTGGGGACAGAAGAACCTTTCCCTGCTCTCCAGCCGGACCCTGCCCTGTCACTTCATACCAAAGACATGGAGGGCTAATTCTCCACGAGTGTGTCCTTCAAAACCATTTCCTACTTTAGCGTGCGGGTCTCCTGTGCAGCCGTGAGCACTGGGCTCTGCTGCGGGCCTGGGCACGGAGCTGCTCCGCTGGGAAATGAAGGGTGCACGTTTGGAGAACACTGGCTTTACTCTCAGTCAGTCTCTCCTTACTCTAAGTGCCTCGTGAAGGAGCAGATGTGATCCTGTGGGAGGAGCAGGGACAGATTGTTTTTTCCAAACCTTTGTTCCACATCACAGTCACAAGAATTCTGAGATCCTTTGATGACACAGCTCAGACTAATTGCCAGGCAAGTCCAGCCTGCTCGCTGAATAGCAAAGGTGTTTTGTGCAAAAAGCAGGGAATAATCATATGATTGAGCCCGGCCCCCCAAGAAGGGCTCACCAGAGGCTCAGTGGGGATTACGCAGCCAGCCTTGGCTTTATCTGCTGGGTGCTGGGCCAGGAGTGGCTCCTGTCATGAGTGAGGGGCTGGGAGTGCCTGGGGTGTGTGGGGGTGAGGAGAGCACCCACGTGTGTGTCTGTGTCTGTGTGTGTGTGTCTGTGTGTCTGTGTGTGTCTGAGCTGTGTCTGTGTGTCCGTGTGTCTGTGCCCACGTCCCCATGGATGTGCCAGTCCCTCCCCCCAGGAGCGAGGTGTGACCAGCAGGGGCTGGTGGTGTGAGACACGCCCCGTTCTGCCTGTCTGAACACACAGGTTGGGTTTGGAGACCTTTTCGATCACAGACGGTGCCGATCCGTGAGCTCTCTGTTGGCCTTCCCGCTGAACTGCCCTTCCTCGGTCCTTCAGCATGTGACACACATCTCACCCTTGGCAGACCTCCAGGGGAAGGTGCACTTGTGGTGGCACCTTTGGGAGCTTGGCCCCTGCTGCCACAGGGGTGGAATTGGAAAGGATTTATTGAATAGATCAAGAACAGTTGATCAAGAAAAATCGGGGGAAGTTTTTTGGGCCGATGCAGAAGAAACAGACACAAAATGAGGGTCACGAGTGAAATCCAGCAAGGGCCCAGGGTCAGAAACACCTTTCTGAGGTCGAAAGGACAGCAAGGACAGTCACAGCTGCGTTGTGCTGCTCCCTCTGGAGGAGGGTTCGTGTCCTACCAGCAGCTGGCAGGAACCTTTCAGGCTTTGCCCTTCTTTGGGAAGACAATAACGTGGGTTTGGCCCTGAACCCCTCTAGAAACCAGGGCATTGCCCACACGTGCAGGGTCCCGCACGGCCGGGAGTTCCCGGGGACTGTTTGGGGTTGTTTGCCCGTTTATCTGCATTTCCACTGCGCTGCCTGAAGCTCCCGTGGGGTGTCCAACATCCAGAGGCAGCATCCAACAGAATTCCTCTTGTTCTTAGTCTGAGGGGTTTGATAACTTATCCTGTCCGTGGATTGCATCCCTTTTGACTTGTCCTGGCCATTAATTGCAGGTTTCATGTCCAGCAGTGCCTGACGACGGGTCAGGATTGGATGCCTGCACCTTCATTTTCTCCCTTAGAAGGAAGAAATTTGTGTCATTTCCAGATGCAAATCCCATTTTGGAAACAAGCTAAACCCAATTAAACCAAACCTTTGTCATTCCTGCGAATGCAATGGCCACAGCTGCACACGCTTGTGTTTTGGAGCTGCCAGGGGAGGCAGGGGCATTACTCACCCAGGGCTTATCTCCCTCCCAGGGCACAGAAGTGTTTGGCTCCTGATTTCGAGTGAAGGACATGCTGCACAACCAGCTCAGTCCGTCCCTCTGGCTTTGATTCATGAGCCAGGGTGAGAGATATTTCATCCCTGGGGCCAAACTCACTGCCATGGCTGAAGAGAACCACAGAAATTTGCCCCAATTAACAAAGCAAGCACATCCTAATTATTTTCACTGCAGCAGCCTTGTCTCCTACCCCTTGGTCTCGACCGAGCCCCACTGTTAAATGCAGCACCTCCCCCAGGGAAATGGACACTGCTCTTCCTCCGCAGGGCAGCAGAGAAGGGGACGGTAGGAATGACCCATCACCACCCTCCGTGGTCTGCAGGGTGCCCCGGCAGGAGGGGCTGGGAGGGATTTGCTCCCAGGCTGGGGCAGAGGATGCTGCTCCCTGAGCCGGTCACACACCGAGCCGAGCCCCAGGGGCCGCACCACGGCACGTTCCTGCTCTGGGAAGTGCTTCCAGGTGACACGGGACACTGGAATGTGCCCCCGGAGCTGCGGGACCGGCAGAGGAAGCCCCTGCCCTAGAGCAGGGTCTCACACCTTTCAATCACAGCATGGGACAATGCATTTTATGCACGTGGGCTGCGAAGTGTCTCCCGAAGATCCCCAGGAATGCTCACAGCCAGGGGGCTCCTGCTGCTGCCTGTTCCTGAAAATCCATGGTTTTGACACGTGAAAGGAACCGGCCAGGGAGGCTCAGGAGTCACACGTGGTGGGGAGGGAAGGGCTTTATCCCGTCCAGGGTTTACAGTCAGGAAAACCAAAGCTTGAGCTCTCCTTTTTGATGCTTTTAGTGCAAAAGCGGAAACTTCTGGAGCAGGGTTGGTCCCACCCAGGGATCTCAAGTTCTCAGGTGCCTGGAAGATTTTGCAGCTTTTAAAAATGACCATACCCAGAGCCCAGAGGGCTTTCCACGCTGGAAAAGTCTGGCTTAGGAGTCCTTTGCTCCTTGCAGCCCCTGCTTTGTCCCAGATTCCAGGTGCTGTGAGCCCAGAGGAGTTTGCTACGGCAAACCTTACCGGGAGGGTGTGGAGGAGATGGAGCCGGAATTTGCACGGCTTGTTCTGTGTGTGGCCCCATCCCCACCTCAGATGTTCTTGCTGGTGGATTAGGGAGAGCTTGAGCGGGATCAGATAAATCCATTAACACATCATCTGCATACGGCATTAATGCAAAGCTGCCTGAGCCCTCCTAATGCCCGGGAGAGTCTCATTTTGGGCGTGTATTAATGACAAACATCCAGCTGCACAACCAAATCACAAGAAAGGGAGATGTTCTCTTATCACTCCTCTGCCCAGGGAAGTGACTGGATATGGAGCTTTTTGCTGTTCCTTGGGACAGAGCTGTTCAAATAAAGCCAGAACCAGAGGATGGATGTCCCTGTGGATCCAGGACAAAGTTTTCCTCAGCAGGAAAGGGACTCTGGTGCATTGTGCAGCATCGGGGGGGCTGGCAGGATGCAGGGACAGGAGGTGGTGGCTGAGGTGCCCAGACAAGGTGAGCTCCATTCTACTCTCTCAGCGACCTGTGCCATCAATCTGAATGAATCTTAATGGCACTGGTGTCAAACTTGGAGCTGGGCAGGTAAAATTACACCTGGATCACTCAAATATCTCTTGTCATTTACAGTGTCAGACCCCACCACTGCCACAACTGGATAGAGAGGTCACACCCCTGGATGTGTCTCTAGAAGGAGAATAATGGATAATCCTGGGTTGGAAGGGACCCACAGGAATCATTGAGTCCAACCCCTGGCCCTGCACAGACACCCCAACAATCCCAGCCTGTGCATCCCTGGGAGCGTTGTCCAAATGCTCCTGGAGCTCTGGCAGCCTTGGGGCCGGGACCATTCCCTGGGGAGCCTGGTCAGTGCCCAGCACCCTCTGGGGACAGGAGAACTTTTCCCTGCTCTCCAGCCTGACCCTGCCCTGGCACAGCTCCAGCCGTTCTTGGGTCCAATGGGAAGCACCTGAGCCTCCCCTCACATCTGACAGCACCACTTTGGGACACTCTGAAGGCAGGTGAGGGATGTGCAGTGCTGAATTATACCTTTCTTAATGAAAAAATGAAAAGCAAATAGTGTAAAGTCTGGGGTTTATCAACACCTCCCCCCCACTCCCCACACGTGCTCCCAGGGAATATTCACGCTTCCCTAGAGATGTTGAGACAAAAAGAACAACAATTGTGCACTGAAGATAAGTTTTGGAAGAAGGGGAAGGAGTCACAGTACCTGGCTCCAGGTTTTGTATTTCTTCCCACCAGGCTGGGAGGGGCTTCTCCTCCTGAGGGTGGCCAGGGGGGCTGGGATGGAGCTGGTGGCAGTGGAGGGGTGATGGGTGCCCTGAGGTTTTGGCCCGTCCCGTGTCAGGGGGGTGGCACTGGGTCCATGGGGCTGCCAGGGAGCAGGTCCTGGTCCCTGGGGACCTCCAGCACTCGCACAAGGCAGGTTCTGACCCTTCTGGACCTGCAGCTCCACGAACACCCACGGGCACCTCACTGCCCCACCTGGAGCAAGGTTTGCCCCAGGCTGGGAAATCAACCAGAAACACAAATGTTCGGGAAATTCCTCTGCATCCCAACACAGCGGGAAGAGGGGCAGCTGAATGGGTGAACACGGGGGTGACACGAGGAGTTCAAATGAGGGATAACCTGGGAATGCAGAGCCCGAGACCTGCCGAGGCGCCGCGGTGCAGGGCAGGTGCTGCGGGTCTGGGGGCCCCGCTCTCTGCCCTCGCTGCCCCCGCCGAGTGCTGCGGACAGCCGCGGTCTGAGCTGCTCCGGGCACAGGCAGGAGAGCCTTCCAGCCAGCGGGAGTGAATCATTCCCACTCCTTGGCGGGGCTGAGCTGCCTCTGCAAATGAAGCTGTCTCCCCAAACCGGGCTGATTGGAGCCGATCTCGGCTGTCCCCAGTCACTCCTGGCAGCCGGGGCAGCTCCTGTGTGATGCAGGACGGGGGAATTGGTGTCGGCTCTGCCGGGCACCCCGAGGAGGGGCCGTCCCTGGGTGGGGAAGGGCGTTTCTTGGGGGGCACTGCACCCTCCTGAGGGCCGGGGGGTCCCTGCCTGGGGCACCCTCTCCGTGCTGCCCTCCCTGCCGGGCACGGCGGGACCCCCTCCCTGCGGAAACCGGGATGGGCACCGAACCTGGGCTTGGGAAGGGTGAGGAGCGGGGGGCACTGCCCTCCCGGCAGCCAGGCGGGCTGTGGCAGCCAGCCCAGCTCGTTCCACGGCTCTGCACGCAGCAGGGACGGGGATGTCCTTCCCTGAGCAGCAGCCGAGCCTGTCCCCACCGGGGAAGGTGCCCAGGCTGCAGCAGGGGAGTGAGAGAAGTGCCAGAGTTGGCTGCAGCTCACACAGGGAGGCAAACACCTGCCTGAAGGTCTGCAACCACCACGAGACACTTCATGAGTCTTTTTCAATACTCCTTGGTCTTTCCTGATTGCTTTGAAGTTACTCTTTTAACTGAGTTAATTATTCTGTTTATTCTGATGAAACAGGAAATGTTTATGTTTTTACCTTGAAAGACTTTTTGAGGAGACCTCAGAGAGGAGATGGCCCAGCAGATGCCCCGGAGAGCCCTGGGGAGTGTGGTGGGTCCGGGTTACAGAGCTGGGATTCAGCTGCAGCTTTTGGGAAGTTAAATCCATGGTTTGGGAATGGTGCTGAGGAAGAGTCTCCTCTGTCCAGAAGCAGGGATAGGGGAGGCTTGAGAGGCCTGTGCAACCTTCAGCAGGCACAGAGGGTGCCTGGGCATTGCTGCGCTCAGCACCTGAGCCCTGCCTGCCCCTGGACCTGCTCCAGGGCACAATCAGTGGGAAAACCTGGTGAAATCTTTGTTTCCATGAGCTTTCCATTCAAGCCATCCCTGAGTGCCTCCCACCAGGGCAGTGCTGGAGCCCCAGCCGGGTGTGGAATGCTGGGTTTGGCGCTGGCAGCGCTGCCCTGGGGCGCAGCAGCTGCTGCCCCTGCCTGGCGTCCCCCCTGCTGCCACACACGGTGCCCCGTAACAGGTTTGGTGTAGCTCTGTCCTTGCCATTAGGCTGACCCTGGAGAGAGCCGGCAGGAGGGTTCCACCCGTGACCGGCACACGCCCAGGTCACCAACCCCTGGGCGGTTGTTCAGTGGTCCAGGGGCCTTTCTTCACCTGCTCTGCTGCTCAGAGCTCCCAGCCAGACACATCCTCCCCTGCCCTCCCTGTTCCACACCCCGGTCACATCTGCTCTGCTCCCCTCCTGTGCCAGCTCTCAGGCAATCCATTTTATTGCTGCTTTAACAAGGAAACCTCTCCCAGGGCCGTGACAGCTGGAAAAGCATCTGGAGGAGTGATTTGCAGTTTCTGTTGGAAGCTTGGAGGCCAGACAGGCAGGTTTTTGCTGTCTCATCCCCCGAGCTTGGAGGGTTTTCAGGTGATAGCAGGGATGCTGCTTCCACAAAGCCTGGATCTCTGAGGAGCAGCTTGTCCAGGAGAATCCAGAGCTGGAGCTGAGCTTGGGATGCAGAGCCCACTCCTGCATGGAAATGCCACAGCCAGGCATGGGCACAGCGATTCCACAAGCCAGGGCCTCAACAGAGGGGACATGAGAGGATGAGGAAGCCAGAGCCTGGGAAAATGATGCCATTCCTGGGATGGATCCTTGGTGAGCCAAAGCCGTGTGGGTTATCCAGGCAGTCCATCCTCCTCCCCTGCTCCCTGGCTGCGCTGGGCAGGGCACACCCGTGACAGGGACGTGAAGGCCCCTGAAGGGATTTGACAGAGGAAGGGAGGCTCAGGGGGGACCTTCTGGCTCTGCACAACTCCTGACAGGAGGGGGCATCTGGGGGGGGGGATCGGGCCCTGCTCCCAGGGAACAGGGCCAGGAGGAGAGGGAACAGCCTCAAGCTGTGCCAGGGGGGGCTGGGGTTGGATCCTGGGAAAATTCCTTCCTGGAAAGGGTGGTCAGGCACTGGCACAGCTGCCCAGGGCAGTGGTGGAGTCCCCACCTCTGGAAGTGTTCAAAGACCAGGTAGAGGTGGCACTTGGGGACAGTGACCTCGGCAGTTCACAGTCGGGCTCGATGACCTCAGAGGACTTTTCCAGCCTCGGTGACTCTGTGATTGCAGGACTGCGTTTGCTCAGCATTCCAGAGCCGTCTCCCGAGGAGGAGCAGCCTTCCCCCTCATCCCAGGGCAGGGCACTCTCAGCAGAGCCTTGGGCTCCTCACCCTGAAGGGCACTGGGGGTGCTGTGGGGGACAGGGGCTGTAGCTGAGCAACTCCTAAAAGGAATTTGCCTAAAATGGCAAGAAAAGTCCTTGTTCCTGCCTGGAAACAGAAACCTTGGCAGCAAACAGGGCTGTTTGGCCATGCCCTGGCACTGCAGCCACACAGCCCCTCCTCTGCCACCCCAGGGGAGGTGCTGCTCTCTGGGATAACGAAATGCGCCATGGAACGGGGACTGGAGAAGGAAGAGAACAGGCAGTGGGGCAGCAGGGCTGTGGCCGTGCAGAGGAGCTGCCACCTCCTTCTTTCAGCCTCACCCACCTGCAGAAAGCTTTGGAATGACCACGAGCATCCTGCAGAAGTAGAAACCCCCAGCAGCAGCACTGGGTGCTTCCTCTGCTCACGCTGTGGAGACTGAGGCTGAGAGAGCGACCCCTGGATCCCTGCAGGAGCTGCTTTGGCACAGGATCTGCTGCTCCTGCTCTGGCACCGGGATCGTCACCCCTGCTCCAGCCTCGTCTCCCTCCTCTCCCAGCCCAGGCATTGCAGGGCCAGTCTCAGCTCCATCAGCATTCCAGAGCCGTCTCCCGAGGCCAGCTCTCCTGGCAGGACCTGTCTCAAAGCCCTTCTGTGTTTCACAAGAGCTGAGAGCAGCTGCTGAGCAAACTCAAACTCCTCTGTGAATCACGGAGTGATTCTTGGAATGGGCTGGGTTGGAAGGGACCTTAAAGCCCATCTCATTCCACCCCCGCCATGGGCAGGGACACCTCCCACTATCCCAGGTTGCTCCAAGCCCTGTCCAACCTGGCAGAGGCGTGGTGCTCCCCTGCTTCTGCAGAGCCCGGCTAGGGAAGGCAAAGCCCAGCCCCTCTCTGGCGGAGGGGGACACTGGGCAAGGGGGACGCTGGCACCAGTCACACCAGTTGGGCTGTGACTCTGGGCAAGGGGGACACTGGCACCAGTCACACCAGTTGGGCTGTGACACTGGGCAAGGGGGACGCTGGCACCAGTCACACCAGTTGGGCTGTGACTCTGGGCAAGGGGGACGCTGGCACCAGTCACACCAGTTGTCTGGGTGGGTTGGGAGCAGGGAATAGCACAGCCCAGGGATTTGTGCCCCTGCACCCGGCGTGAGCCAGCGCGGGGAGCTGTGAGAGGGGCAGGGGGAGCCTGGGGATGTTCAGGGTGTGAGCCCGGAGCAGTCGGAGGGCGAATCCCAGCGCGGTGCAGGGGAAGGGAAGGTGAACGCACAGGCCAGAGCTCGCAGGCTTTGCCCTGCTAAGCACAGCTCCCCCGGGCCCCACGGGCTGTGCCTGGAGCTGGCAGATCTGCGGCCGGGCTGAGTGTGCAGGTAATGAGGGGACAGCCTCGGGCTGATGAGAGATGCAGAGCCTGGAGCTCCGCAAAACCTGTCGCTGGTATTTCAGGAGCACAAATCAATACTCCTTTTCTTCCTCCTCTGTCTGCATCCAGATGATTATCAGTGGCATGTTTTGCACAGAGGGGTTTTTTTTTAAGTAAGGACTGTGGTGTCTAAAACAGGCCCCAGAGAAAAAAACTCTCCCTGGGGAGCAACTCAGCCTCCTGATCCTGTGCTGTGCTAAATGAATGCCCAGTGCTCTGGGCAGGCTCCAGCCCAGCTCCCCTCTCCCTGTGCAGCTGTTTGGGGGCAGCTCTGTGGGGTGTGGGAGCAGCTCAGGTGCTGCCTGCTGGCAGCCCTCCCATTCCTGTGCTGCTTTTGACATCCCTGGCAACTGAGAAATGTGCGGGGCTCAGCTCCCGCCCCGATTCCCGTTCTTCTGGAACCAGGAGTCCAAACCTACATTTGTACCAAGGAGATGAACCCGGGCTCAGTGGGAACAGCCTCATTAAGGAGAGGGGGAACTGCTGGAGGCATCTTTTCTCCAGAGGGGAATGGCCTTTGAGCAAATGGTGTTTCCTTGGGCTGTGTCATCCACATGGATGGAAATGCTGGATAAACGATGGTGCTCCTGGTGGGGAGGGCACCGGCCTGTACTCAGGAGATCTGTTCTTGCCACTGAGGGACTCAGGACCCCATAAACCCCTCCAGTTCTCTGGGTCACCCCATCCCTTCTGGCTGCGGCTCCCCGGGATCGCCCATTTCCTCAAGTCTGTGTTTGTAATTCCACACAACAGCCACGGTGCTCATCCTCAGGGTCAGAGTGTCCCTGGGTCTGCGGGGATGCACTCCCAGTCCCAAAGAGCCTTACTGTGGACCAGCAGCCCTGACCCCCATCCCAGCTCCCCAGCACGGACTCATCCTCATTCTCCACACAGGAGAGAGCCAGCCCTCAGTGGGTGACTCCCATGCCCTGGCTGGAGAAGGGGAATGGGAATATGTCTGGCGATGTCCAGAAGTCCTCTGGCAGCCGTGGTCCGTGGTCAGAGCAGGCTGGGGCCCCTGGGTGTTGCTGGCGGCTGCCACAGCCCCTGGCGCAGGGAGTCACGTGCTGCTGGAAGCACATGGAGCGCATGGATGGTGATTCGGCTCCCAAAAACCCCTCAGAGGACGTGACTGGAGCCCTCCTAGGGGATGTGCTGTAGTCAGGGGCAGGGTGTCCCGGTGGGATTATCTGCCTTGTGCCAGCTGGGAGCACAGACCGGGTGAGTGACTGCTGCTCCGGCCTCTGCCGTCCGTGCACCAATCAAAGGTGCCACTGAAGTATTTTCACAGAGGATGGATGGCAGTGGCAAAAGAATAGCTCAGAGCAACCTCTGAAAAATGCTGTGTGTTAGCAAGAGTGAGAAGGTTTTGGAGTAAAAGCTGATTCAAGCCCTGGGAAGTGTCACCATCCTCACCTCACCCAGCTGCAGCCAGCCCTGGGGTGAGGGGATATGTGAGAGCATGTCCAGAGCACCGTGCCAGCTCCTTCATCTCCTTCATCCAGCTCTCCTTCCTGTCCCTCATCCAGCTCTCCTTCATCTCCTTCATCCAACTCTCATTCACGTCCCTCATCCAGCTCTCCTTCCTGTCCCTCATCCAGCTCTCCTCCATCTCCCTCATCCAGCTCTCCTCCCTGTCCCTCATCCAGCTCTCCTTCCTCTCCCTCATCCAGCTCTCCTCCATCTCCCCCTTCTAGCTCTCCTTCCTCTCC
>VZRJ01006768.1:355911-387792 GCA_013397565.1 Ptilonorhynchus violaceus | reverse complement strand
TCCCTCATCCAGCTCTCCTCCATCTCCCTCATCCAGCTCTCCTTCCTGTCCCTCATCCAGCTCTCCTTCATCTCCCTCATCCAACTCTCCTTCCTGTCCCTCATCGAACTCTCCTTCCTGTCCCTCATCCAGCTCTCTCCTTCATCCCCCTCATCCAGCTCTCTCCTCAGCCCCTGAATCACACCGGGCTCAGAGCTTCCCGTGGCTGGCAGTGACTCACAGGCCTCGGGAAGCGCCAGCAGCCGCCGGTTCCTGTGACATCAGTGGCACAGTTCCTGTGACATCAATGGCACGGTGCCGACTGCACCCCGCTCTTGTTCCTCCAGGTGATCCCTATAATTATTCCCGCTGAACTATTCCCAGCAGAGCCTCGGGTGCCACACGTGTGCGTTGGGAGACGGGCAGGAGGCTCTGCTCCCACGTGCTCTCCCGGCGGGAATGTCCCGAGGGAACAGCACAGCTCAGAAGAGGCTTTGACACTCTTTGCCTGTGGACGTCCCTATTTCTTTTGGGCTTTGCTTCCCAGAGACAGCGGGGTTAGGAGTGCTGGGGAGCGCTTCCGTTTATCCATGGGCTTTGCAAGAGTGGGAAATTAAACCTGGAATTTAAAGGACTGTTTGCAAATGCTTGCTTGCAGTGGGAGACAGATTCCTGCCTGGATCATCAAGTCGTGTTGCAGCCGATGCTCCCAGCACCTCCTGCACAGCCTTTGGATGAATCAATCTGGGCCATAATTGATGTGAAATGGAACTAAAATACACCCAGGATCCGTATCCCAGGGGAGGGAGCGGTGACAGGCAGCTCCTCCAGAGCTCGGGGAAAAGCACGGCTCCCTGTGCTGACAGAGGGCCCGGCACCGGGGGTCTGCAGGGACAGCGTTCCCTCCTCACCCCATGGCCCCAAACGCCCCCTCAGCCCCGCAGAGTCCGGCTGCGCCGGAGGGCTCCCAATCCCCGTTGCCACCAGGAATGTGCTCCCCCTCCCAGACAGCTTTGCTCCTCCGCTCCGCTCTCTGCAGTGTTCCCTGAGGATGTATAAGGCAGTTTGATAATGAAGCACCTCTCACCCAGCACATATTAAATAAATTTCAGTTGCCCTTTATTACACAATAATGATAGTAAGATTTAATTACCTCTGCACCCAAAGGGGACATGAATTTTAAGCGATACAAATAAATCTTCCCAGCGGTGCAATTGGGGTTGTGTGCAGTTGGGGGTCAATTCCAGTGCATCGGTGGGTGGTGACAGAAAAATCCTTCCCGAGGAATGCAGATCCCAAACGGAGACTGTGGGCGGATTACGAGACCCAGACAGGTAAGGAGCTGCTGATCCGAGGAACCCAATTAAACAACGATGCTCAGTGGAGTTTCTGATCTGGGGCAGAGGTTAAAGGTGCAGGGAAATGTGTGAAAATCCTGGAGCTCGCAGAGACCAGCAGGGCCAGAGTCTCAGTGGGCTCTGCCCCAGGACCGTGCCGCTCTCCTCACACTGCGATCATTTTCCACAAGTTCAAATAATCCCTTTTTTTTCTGGGTAAAGAAAACAGAAGAAAAGGCATCCTGTGAGTGCCTCTGTCTCAGGGCTCTGTGCCACGTCTGTTTTGATTCCTGCTGAAATCCGTGTCACCCGCATCCACCCCAGGCACCGCCAGCTCACGCTGTGCTTTTGTCAGTGCAGGACAAATGAGCTCTGCAGGAGCAAGGGACTGGGGAGAGCTGGGGACGGCAGGGCTGGGATGAGGATCCCTCACCCAAGCCCTTCTCCAGCAGCCACGGTCCTGCCCAGGCCCCGCTCCAAGGGAAGGGCTGGGGCGGCATTCAGGGCACTGCCTTGGGGCACAGATCACCCCTCGCCCTTTGCAGGGGCTCCATTTCAGCGTTTTCTGCCCCCCCCTTGGTTTTGCAGGCACTGGTGTACCAAAGAACCACCCCGAGATTCATTCCAAACGCTGCTGGTTGTGTCCTGCTCCCCACAAAATGGTGCAAACAGGTTCAGTTTGGTTTCTCCAGGTGCTTTGTTTCCATTTCTCCTGCTCCTTTTGCCTTGAGTTTTGCATCCTGGCACGGCAGGAGCAGCGAGGTGAGCGCTCCCCTGGCAGGCTCCTGGGGCCCCGCAGCCCCCGGGGCCCCCTGTCCCAGCCCCCATCCCCGGCTGTGTCCGGGTGTCAGCGCGGCTCACGCTCGGCTGCTGCTCCTCGCCGGCTCCCACTCTGGGTCCTCCGAGGACTTCCCAGAGAGGCCAAATCATCTTCTGGTGTCAGTAAACAAAAGGCCAAGGCTGAGAGGACAGGGCTGACAGGTCTGTGTGGTGCTGTCAGCTGCACGCTCCGTGTGATGGGAACGCTGGGCTGCAGCAGGATCCCTCCCAGCCTTGGGGGTCTCCGGCCTGGAGATGGGCCTGGTCCGGGGCTTTTTCTAAAAATGCAGCTTTTGACGTGAGCTGCTCAGAGAAAGGAGCCTGTGAGGCCATTTCAGACCTCATTCTGAGGTGTGCAGCTCGTGATTCAGTTTCCATTTCATGCCAAACTCCACGTCTTCATTTTCCAGTCATTGTTCCTGGAAAAACTGAATTGTGCCTCCAGTTTTCTGCCCCAGGTCTTTCACTCCCTTTTCCAAACGGAATGATAAAGGATGAGCCCATCTGGCGACGGAGGGCTCGGAGTGCTCACAAAGGCACCGTGTGAATCATGAGTTGCCATTCATTTCCTTCTCTATTTTGGGATGCAGAGTCTATTCTGGGCCCCAGACCGTGTCCCTGCAGCGGTGCACGGGCACCCCGCACCCTCCGAGACACCCCTGGGTGCCCTCTGCAGCAGGAGCCGGGGCGCAGGGGGCGGGGGGATGGAATTCCATCCCTGTCCGTTTGTGAGGCACTGATTTATGGGATCCGAGCAGGGCGGTGCTGGGCCGTGCAGGGGTTTCTGCACAAGGATGTGGGGATGCAGTGCACGCCTTTCAAGATCCGTTTTTTTTGGGGAAGCAGTGGGAGATATCTGCATGTTGCAGGCAGACCAGCTCCACATCAAATATTCCCGGTGCTTGTCCAGCCCAGCCCTGCTCCTGGGGGTCAGCACAGCCCGGACACGCTGACCACAAACCCGCTGCTGCTTCTGTTCCTGGACACATCAGCATTCCTGGCCACTCCATCTGTGTCCGTGTGTTTTCATTCCTGCTGCCCTACCTGCCCAGCCCTCCCACCCCTCCACGGAGCCCGTGTGGGTAAAACCCTGGCGTATTCAAACGAGGCCAATGCCCCAGCATTTCCGCTCCCTGCCACTGCTCGGTAATTACACCTGAACTTCTGGAGCAATTCCAGAATTAACGAGGCAGCAGCCACCCCACAGCTTGTATTAACAACCCTTCAGGCTGAGGAGGAGCCTGTTCCTGGGCAATTGCTGTAGGACTGATTAGGTGGGTGTTGGTGGTCACCTAGCTGAAGGTGGGCTCAGCTCTGCTCCAGGGTGGCCTGGCTCCAGGAGCGTTTCTCCACGAGTTCTCTATGGTCTGCTCGTTCCCTGCCTGGCTTCTTGCTGTGAGCAGGGACAGGTAAAATCTGGCTATGGGAGTGCACAGGGACCCACGGCATCTTGGAGGGCAAGTTTTCTTCAAAGCAAGCACGGCCCAGTCACTGCAGCTCACGGAGAGGACCACGGAGCAGGACCGGGGGCAGTGGCACAGCCTGGCCCTGCCCTCTCTCCTCAGCAGTGACACGTGGGGCTGTTGGGCTGCAGTCCCACAGGGATGAAGTTTTCCAGCTGTTCTTGGCACGTGTTTCTCCTCCTGATGGGGAATTACACCCTCGGTGCTCAGCTCAAGCTGCACAAGCGGACGGGTCCAGCCGGTCCTTTGTGTCACCGTGCGAGGCAGGGACAGGGTGAGGATGCTCTGGAAGAGTCACAGAGCAGGAGAATGGGAGAGGAAGAGAAAGAAGGGAGGCAGAAGGGCACGGGTGAGCAGAGCAGAAGCCTCTGACCCCCACAGTGGCTGCAGGAGAGCGCTGTGCAGAACCAGCCTGCAAGCCAGGGAGAGGTTAATTTTAGGGACTGCAGCATCTCCAGGGAAATTCCTGTATTCCCCTTGTGTCAGGGAACTGCTCCTTCCAGGTTCCTTTGCAAAGGTCCTGACTGTGCTTTAAAGAGCCAAGACCCAAGTACAGCACCATGAAGATCACCCAGGAAAATCAGGGGCAGCTTCGGGGCCCGCTGCCTGCGGTGCCAGCAGAAAGAGGAGAGAAAGAATCTGGGGGATAAAAAGTTCTTTACACACCTTGTAAGGGTATTTCAGAGATTTGTATGTCCAAGTCTGTCCTCAGTAAATAATTTCTGGCTGGAAATGACAGTGACAGCTCTGGCAGCTGCTCCAGCACTCAGGCAGCAGAAGGGCAAGGGGAGCAATAGGAGTTCTCCAGGGTCCTGTAGCATTTCCTCCTCTCACTGCTCCTCTGACACAGCCACTCCAGCTGCAATCCTTGGTGTCTGCTAAGGCTGGGAAAAGGTGTTTGGATGTCTGGCTGCAGCAGGAAAACACAGAGCATTCTATTTACCTGTAGGAAATGGGCGTCCTGTTTATCTGGTGGGAAATGACAGCCTGGCTCTGCGGGGCTGCTGGAGGAGCTGGGCTCACCATGGCTCCCCGGGGCCCTTCCCGATGAATTCCTTGTTCATTTTGGCCAGAGTCAGGCTCGGAGAAGGTGCTCTCAGGGCTGGGTTCGTTTGGAATATTGGCTTGGACTGGAGCATCTTCAGGCCGAGGTTTCTGCAAGTCACTGAGCCAGTGAGAGAATCGAGCCTGGGGATGGACAGAAGGAGGAAATCAAGCCAAAAGTTAAACCCCAGAGACCCTTTGGTTTGAGGCTCCTGAAAGACTAAAGCTGGTACAGCGGCTGCAGGAAGCAAAGTTAAAATCCAGAGCCCAGAAGTGGGATCTTTGCCTCTTTCCCAAGGTGGAGATTGCTGGATTTCCCAGTGAGATACATCTAAAGACCCCTGTCCTGCTCCCCAGTTCCCTGTGGCCCTAAGACTGACCACTGGGATTTTAAATCTTGATTTTAAAGCCCGGCCCAGTTCCATGAGGGGCTGTAGAGTCCTTTCCTCTCCGTGCTGTCCCCTCTCCCATTGTTTGCACTGCCCTAACCAGGGCACTGGGCTTCTCCCCGCTCCCCGTTCTGACCCTGTTCCCAGGCAGGCATTCCCAGGCTGGCTGCTCCCTTTCCAGGCAGGATTCCTGCAGCCCAGTGCCTCCTTTGGCTGAGATTTGCTCAGGAGGAGGAGCATTCCCAGAGCTGCGAAGCTGTAATCTGTGGGAAGTTGGGATGTGCCGGATCCAAGCAGAGCTGCAGCTGCTGGAAAGTCTCTTCCAGGGTCCCCCATCCCGGGAAGCAGCCCCATTCCCAACAAAGGGGATGGATCTGGCCCCAGCCGCTCAAGCTCCAGCAGTGCAAGGCTTTCTCCTCCTCCCCACCCACAGGGGTGTTGAGGTGACCGAGGTCCCCAAGGGTCCCACACTAGCCAGGGATTCTCAGAGCGGATTTAGTGCCTGGTGGGAGTCTGCTCGTCCCAGGAACCTCACTGAAGCCCTAAAACCACCCAAGCAGCCTCGTGTGCTCACAGAAACTCGGACAAAGAACCACACCAAATTTATGGATTCAGGCTCAGCAAAACAGAGGAAATTTTTAAAATGCTGGTTTTTTCAGTTGAAAAGTGTCCCCTCAGGGATACCCCACCAAAAGCTCATTCTGCTTTAAAGTGGTTGCTGTTGTTTTTTGGGAGTGTTCTGAGGGAAGCGCAGATCACAGGGGGTTCTGAGTGAGCAGCACTGTCAGTAAAGATTCTGGAATTTATGGCAAATTTACAGTAAATTATTTATTGCAAATACAATCAGTTATCTTTGTGGGCCAGAGGAGATAAAAACCTACAGCAAAGTCAATATCCCAGTCTTCTCATACCTTAAAGCTCTCCATATGTGTTAGTTAGGGCCAGAGAGGGAAGGCAAAGAGCCAGCGATGGCAGGAAGAGGGTTTGGGGCTGTCTTGCACCACTGACTGACGATTTTCGGTTGTTTGTGCTGGCAGGACCTGAGGCAGAGGTGGGGCAGGGCCCTGAGGGGGTCACTGCCCCGTCAGCCCCTCACCCCAGCCTGGGCTGGCTGCGGGACACGGGAGCTCTGGGCCCCTGGAGGGAAGGGGAGTTTAAAAGAGTCCAGGAAAAGGAGCAGCTTCCCCAAGGGTTTCAGTGTTGCTGGGCACTCCAAAAATCCCATTGAAGGGTTTTCCCAGGGCAAGCATGAACGTCCAGGTGCTTCTTGGACACCTCCAGGGACGAGGATTCCATCCCCTTCCAATGCCTGACCACCCTTTCCATGGAGAAATTCCTCCTGGTGTCCAACCCGGACCTCCCCTGGCGCAGTTTGGGGCCGTTTCCTCTCGTCCCACCCCACTCGGCCTTCTCCTGGGATCAGCTGCTGCTTCCCTGATTCCTGGAGCCCTCTGCACTTTCCCTGAGCCGTGAGTTTTGCCTGAGGTCTTTTTCTGGCTGGTAAAAGGCAGAACTCGCTTCTTTTGTGTGGAGGGCTGAAATCTGATTGATCCTGCCGTGCCTGGCTCCCAGGGCGAGGTGTGTGCGAGCCTGGCTTTTCATTACCTTATCGCTCCACATCTCATTTCTCATTCCAGCAAGAAGCTTTAAATTACACTCCTTGGACAATAATTGCCAGCAGAATCACTTCTTGGCACGGATTGTAGGGCTGCTCCTCAGCCTGGGTGCGGCTCCTCTTGGAGCACTTTTTCAGGGGACTTTGTCCCCCATGTATTAAGTTCCTTCTTTTCCCTGTGTTTTTTGGGGTGATCCCTCCAAAGCAGCACTATTTCAAAAGCTTGATCCCAGTCCTTTTCAGAGCCATTTCCACTGTGAGATTTGCTCTCACAACTCCTTGGCTGTGGATCCACCATCAGCAACACCCTCACCTTCCCCAGCTTCCAGAATCCACCAGGAAACGCCCCCATGGAACTGCAGCCAGTGTGGCACTCCCCAGGCGAGGGGCTGGGTGGGAATCGGGGTTGGGATGGGTTTTCCTCCCTTTCCAGCCACAGTTGGTAAATGCAGGAGAGATCCCTTCGGAACCCCGCAGCACCCAGGAGTTCTGAGCTGCCCCCGGAGCTGGCAGCATTTTGCTCCAGGAGTTACGTTTGAAAGCATTCCCTGTGTCCAGGCCTCTCTGGACAAATGCTTCTCATCGGAGTTTTTGTGGCTCCCACACAAGATCCAGCCAATCCCGACCTTTCTCCAGTGTCAGCACCTCCCTGTGCTCCCACTACAGCCTCTGTCCCAGGCTGGGGCTGGGGATGGATGATCCAGCATCCCTGGGTTTGCCCTCACAGCCCTGAAGGGAGAGGATGGATCAGCCTGTGTTGTGTCCCTGACATCCTTGCAAAGGAGATACTCACCTGCATATCCCAGGAATACAGACCTGGATAAGATCCCACAAGATCCCTTTTTTCAAGGCTGCCAAATCTTTTGGCAGGAGGAAGTTTCCTGCCTTCCTTATTGCTCCAGAGCTTTAGTCTGTGGCTGTTCCACGTCCTCTGATTCCAACCCCAAACGCTGCCGTGTCCAGGTGCTGCCAGAGGGCACTTGGATCCCATGGACGATGCTCCCAATTGCCCCCTGAAGAGCCTGGAGGGGCCCAGGGCTGTGGAAAGCTTTAGTGGGGATGTCCCCCAGCATCACCCAGGGCACACTGAGTGTCCATCCTGCAGGGCAGTGCCAGTTCCTGCCACAACCCGCGTGTGAGGAGCAGAGGAGCGGCTGGAATCCCACTGGGATGCGGCTGCAGCCTCAGCTCGGCTCTTTCTCTTTCCCTCTGCAGGGAAACGTCTGATTTATGAGCCACACCTCAGCTTTAATCCCAGGCCAGGGGCAGGGCCCTGGAGGTGCTGCCACCCTGCCCAGCAGAGCTGCTCTGTCCCGGGGGAGCGGGAGCTCAGCCATGGAGTTCTCCACCTGCTCCCTCCATCCAGGCAGGGAATGACAGGGACAAGCTGTGATTCTGGTCATTTGTGGAGAATTCTATTTTTTTTCCAGCAGAATTCCCACATCCCCTTCCCCAGCACTCAGGTTTCCTGGGGTGGACAGAGGCTCCATGGCCCCTTCTTGGTGTAAATCACGTTACTCAGTTTGCCAAGGATTTCTCTTGTTGGAAATAGGGTGTCCACGAGGAATTGTCCCCATTCTTCCCAGGATGACACTGGTGAGGAGCTGGGCAAGCAAAGCGTGGCCCCAGCCAGCCCCACAGCTGGGCTGGGCACGGCTGGGAGAGACACTCAAACCTCTGGCCATTTCTCTTTCCTTTTTTTAAGGGAGGAGATTCACAAGCCCCAGGGAAGTCCTAAAGCCATGACTGTTCTTCTCTCTGGAAGCACTGTCAGCCCCTGCGCAGAAGGGAAGGGCCATATTCCCACTGGAAGTGTCCCTGGCCAGGTTGGACGGGGTTGGGAGCAACCTGGGATAGTGGAAGGTGTCCCTGCCCATGGCAGGAGTGGCACTGGGTGAGCTTTAGGGTCCTTTCCCACCCAAACCGTTCCATGATTCCATGATTCCATGATTCCATGATTCCATGATTCCATGATTCCATGATTCCATGAGTCAGTGGCTTTCCTGAGCCCAGCACCTGCAGAACTGGTGCCCAGGTTTGCAGTGCCCCAGGGCCATCCCCAGGCTGCTCCCAGCCCTGCTGGGTTCCCAGGGCAGCCCTGCCTTGTGCCACCCGCCCTGGCCCCACTGTGCTGACAATCGGGGTCCCCAGGCACAGGATTCAGGCTCCGCTGCCACGATTCCCTGTGGAGTGCAGCATCTCATTTCCTGCTCTCTGGATTTTACCAGAAATTACCTTTTTTATTGTTATGTTTCTGTTTCAGATCAATAAGAGATAACAGGCAGCACTGGGCTGGGAAAAGATCCCTGGGAGAAATTTCCCCTTGGAGAGAGGAGAACAAAATAAACACCACAAAGGTTAAATCCACAGAGTGGATTTAATCCCTGCATTTAGCAGTTGGTTGTCCTGGATATCTCAGAGCTTTCCTGGAACAGTTTGGGTTGGAAAGGATCTTTAAAGGCCATCCAGCCCAACCCTGCAGTGAGCAGGGACAACTGGATTATCCACCTGATCTCCCAGTGGATGTTGGCCAACATTCCCTGCCTGACATCCCACGGATGAGCAGTCCTGCAGGGCCCCGGCCTGGCCCAGGGGCTGCTGAAAGGCTGGACTGGCAGATGTGGCTGCTGGGAGTGTCCCACTCAGGATTCCCAGAGCTGCCAGCAGGGATGCATGGGACAGGGTCACAGCACAGCCCGGAATGTTGGCCCTGGCTGTGTCCACCCGAGGCCCAACAGGAATAACGGCAGAGGGGAGGCTGCTCAGGGGGGATGTGGGGTGCAGGCTGCTCTTCCCAAGGAACACGCAGAACCCCTGTGGGACACCACGCACTCAGGGATGCTCCTTCTGGTCCAACACTCATGAGGAAGAACAAACCAAACCAGGATGAAGCCCCCAGCAGGAAGAGCAGGAGAAATCCAGCTGAAAAAGGATGCCCAAATGCAGCCCTCGGCCACTCTGCTCTTTGCCTGCTGCTGGTGGGGGACTTGTGTTCCCTCCCCTTGTGGGGCTGACACAAGGCTCCTCCAACGTGCAGAAAACCAGGATGGAAGCCCTGCTGGAAATTCCACCTCATCCCGGGAGTTCAACACTGCAACACCCAAAATCTTTGGAGCCAGGGACGGGCAGAACTCCGTGCCTGCTGTGGTAACCCTCCTGTGAAACTGAGCCCCATTGCTTGGGAACGAGCAGCCCTGGGATGTGCCCCTGGATCCCCTGCCTCTGGAAGGGGTGAAGAGGTTCCATTTTTAGCAAAGCAGCACCTGCACTCTGCGTGAGGCAGCGCTGCTCCCGGGGCTGCAGCCCTTGCCCAGCAGAGCAAACCCCGGCTCGGGGGCTCTGGGGGCTCGGCTGCCTCATCCTCCGTGTGGGGAGCATTGCAGGGGCTCAGCCACTGGAGGGTTTGCTCCTGCCTTCCTTCTGGGGTGTTCAGGCCTGAATTTGCATTTTCAAGTCTCACAGCTCTGCCTCTTCAGAGGGAAGTGCACAGCCGAGGAGGAAAGCATGAGGGATAAGGAGTGCGTGTGGATCATGCTGGGAGCGAAGCAGCTTCTTCATCACCTGAAGTGCTGCTCGGTGCTTGTGATGCCAAGAACCACTCCCAAGGAGAATGTGGATAAACCCCCATGGCCTGGGCATCATACCTGGATCACAGCTCGTGTTGTGCAGCACTCCTGGAAAATGCCAGGAGTAAATCAGAGACAGGACCTCCCAGTGTGTTCCCAGGTGTGTTCCCACAAAACCACTTCTGTGCTTCCTCTGAGGGAGGAAAGGTGGAAAAGCAAGGGAGATTCCCGTCTCAGCTGTGATTTATATCAGCAGCAGAGCAGCCATGCTGCATCCTGTTTTTCCCAAGCCACCTTCCTGATCCTGCACAGTGAGATCTTCCATGCAGGGGGATGGCACTGTCCAGGCTGGGACAAGGGTTTTGGTGAGGTGACAGAAAGGAAAAGATGTGCCAGGGCCAAGATGTGGACAAGAAAGTGTTTGTTACAAATCAGAGCCACTGATCAAACCAAACCTGAGGTAAAGACTCACCCATGGGGACACAGCGGGAAGGGAAAGAGTTGTTTACAAGCTTTTTTATTTCTATTCCCCCTGGCCTGGTCACTGAGTTCCTCCTCTTTCAGAAATGCTGTTATTCAATTTTACATGCTAATAAAACTGGATTTAGAGTTTAAAAGCCCCTTTGGTCTTAGGAGAGAGTTCACTGCAAGGAGAGGTGTGGGCAGACCCTCTCTGCTCTGGCCAGTGTGGGGTCCCTGTCCCAGGGGCTCTGCAAGGTGGGGCTGGAGCAGGATCCAGGAGCTGGCTGCAGGAGGATCCAGGAGCAGGATGCAGGAGGATCCAGGAGCTGGATGCAGGAGGATCCAGGAGCAGGATGCAGGAGGATCCAGGAGCTGGCTGCAGGAGGATCCAGGAGCAGGATGCAGGAGGATCCAGGAGCTGGATGCAGGAGGATCCAGGAGCAGGATGCAGGAGGATCCAGGAGCTGGATGCAGGAGGATCCAGGAGCAGGATGCAGGAGGATCCAGGAGCTGGATGCAGGAGGATCCAGGAGCAGGATGCAGGAGGATCCAGGAGCTGGATGCAGGAGGATCCAGGAGCAGGATGCAGGAGGATCCAGGAGCTGGATGCAGGAGGATCCAGGAGCAGGATGCAGGAGGATCCAGGAGCTGGATGCAGGAGGATCCAGGAGCAGGATGCAGGAGGATCCAGGAGCTGGATGCAGGAGGATCCAGGAGCAGGATGCAGGAGGATCCAGGAGCTGGATGCAGGAGGATCCAGGAGCAGGATGCAGGAGGATCCAGGAGCTGGATGCAGGAGGATCCAGGAGCAGGATGCAGGAGGATCCAGGAGCTGGATGCAGGAGGATCCAGGAGCAGGATGCAGGAGGATCCAGGAGCTGGATGCAGGAGGATCCAGGAGCAGGATGCAGGAGGATCCAGGAGCTGGATGCAGGAGGATCCAGGAGCAGGATGCAGGAGGATCCAGGAGCTGGCTGCAGGAGGATCCAGGAGCTGGCTGCAGGAGGATTCAGGAGCTGGATGCAGGAGGATTCAGGAGCTGGATGCAGGAGGATGCCTGTCACAGAGCAGGGAGAAGAGAGGGTGAGGGAGCAGCAGGATGAGGGTGAGGAGGGGTCTGGGAGCCCGCTCTGGCTCAGATTAGCTCCTTGATTACTGTGCTGTGTTCTCATCAGAGGAGAAGAGGGTTTGATCAAAGGGAGATTACCTCAAACGGGGAGAGGAGGTTTCATCAGAGAGGCTCAGATGATGTGCAGTAGCTGAACTCATCTTGTGAGCAGCTCAGCTTAACCCCTGGGGAAGGGCTGCTCTCCCACCCTCGTGTCCCAGCAGCAGCTCCCAGCACAGGCAGAGCCTGCAGGAGGCCCTGGAGCTCCGAGGTGCTCCGGGACTGACCCCAGATGTTTGTCCTCACCACAGACTCCGTGTCTTTGTGCCACAATTAATCTGGGCAGAAAACCTTTTCCAAACCCACCTCCCAGGGGAGAAGTGGAATGGGAAACCTCCAGCAGTCCTGTGGACAGTCAACCCAAAACCTGATTAAAGCTGTGTGTGCAGCACCCACAGCCTGGTTAAAGGGGATGTGCACCCTGGTTAAAGGTGTGTGTGCACACCCACAGCCTGGTTTAATAAGTGTGTGCAGCACCCACAGCCTGGTTAAAGGTGTGTGTGCACCCTCAGCCTGGTTAAAGGTGAGTGTGCACCCACAGCCTGGTTAAAGGTGTGTGTGCACACCCTCAGCCTGGTTAAAGGTGTGTGTGCACCCACAGCCTGGTTAAAGGTGAGTGTGCACCCACAGCCTGGTTAAAGGTGTGTGTGCACACCCACAGCCTGGTTAAAGGTGTGTGTGCACCCTCAGCCTGGTTAAAGGGTGTGTTCAGTACTCACAGCCTGGTTAAAGGTGAGTGTGCAGCTCTGCCCCACCTGGAGCAGGACAATTCTCCTCCTGCTCCTCGTCCCCAGGTACAGAACCCTGCACAGACTCCTGGCTTTGACTCCAGCATCTTCCAGGGCATCCAACAGCTCCTTTTGCTCAGCTTTCCCCAGATTTGCCTCCAGAGCCTGGCATGTTTAAAAGTGGAAATAATTGCTATGGTTTTATCTGTCCAAACATAGCTGCGTGAGAAGTGGTTGCATCCCACCTTCTCCTGCTCCCCCGAGCTCGTTGTCTTGGTTGTCTTTACAGCTGACAGAGAGAATTTGGCACTTGCAGGGCACAGGAGGCTCCTGCTATCAGGGATGTCTGAAGAAATGCGGCTGAGGGGCCCCCAGGAGCATCCCTGCTCCCCACGGAGCATGGGATCCCAGACAGATGCTCTGAAGGGGCAGAGAAGGGGAGAGCCCCTGGGCAGCAGGTCGGGCTCGGAAAAGCAGAATGCAGAATGGAGTTAGGAAACCACAGGAAAGTGTGAGACGATCCTGGGCTGACAGCAGAACCCCTCCGTTTCCCGTGGGATTCCTGACCCGGGGATGTGTATCAGGGAGAGCTGGGCGGTCACTCCTCGGAGCAGGACCCCCTGAGCTCTCAGCCCTTCCCTCTTCCCAGCCACCTCCTCCTCCCTGCTTTCTTTCATTCATTAAAATTCAATTTGTGTTCAAGCTGCTGCACAGACAGAAATGTGCCCGGAGCCTGTCCTGGGGGAGCCATCCCTGGGCATTCCCGAGGTTTCCCGGCCAATTTCCTTACGCTGCCAACAATACCAGTGTCCTCTGGGCGCCTGTCCTGCCAAAAGCAGGCTCTAATTGGGCTGCAGAGTGTCCTTCACTAGACAAGCAGTGCTGGACACTCCTGGTAAAAGGAAGCTTTGTCCAGGTGGCTTTGGATGAGCTGGATTTTACACCCCTACCTTGGAAGAGAGCTCCAGGCTGGCCAAGTGCTCATGTAAATATTTACAGGTGAGGGGAGGAATGCGCTCAGGATGCTTTAATCACGATATTCCTTAATATCCAACGGCTTCACGCTGTGGGGAATGTCACCCTCAGCCAGGCATCCCATATGGAGCATCCCCTTGGCTCCAAGTTCAACCCCTCTCTGCAGGCTCACAGTGACCACTCAGGACAGACCAGGATTTTCCTGGGAAAGGGAGGCTGTGTGAAGATCTGGGCTGTCAAAAGTCTAACAGGGCTCTCCCCTGAGTGCACAGAGGGCAAACCGAGAAAGTCAAACTGGAAACAAATGGATCCTTGGCATGGGCAGGGCTGAATTGCTGGAGAAAACATCTCTTGGCTGTGTCAGGGAAAGTTTAGGTTGGATATCAGAGAAATGTTCTTCCCCCAGAGAGTGCTGGGCACTGACCAGGCTCCCCAGGGAATGGTCCCGGCCCCAAGGCTGCCAGAGCTCCAGGAGCGTTTGGACAACGCTCCCAGGGATGCACAGGCTGGGATTGTTGGGGGGTCTGTGCAGGGCCAGGGGTTGGACTGGACGATCCTGGTGGGTCCCTCCCAGCTCAGGAGTTTCTGTGACTCTGTGATTTTAAAAGAGATGTAAAGAAATGATCCCTTGGGATAGTGATGGATTATGAGGCTTTGTCTCTGCACTTTGACCTTGCACTGCTGGGCTGAGGGAATCCACCCTTCCATCACCAGCTCCTGAGAAACCTTGCCAGAAATGAGGAGTTCAATGCTCACCCTGCACCCCTGAACCTTCCGTGTTCTTTCCCTGCCCTGTCCCTCTTTTCCCTTTCCTTGTTTCCCTCCTTGTGCAGGATCCTGGCTCACCTGGCTGTACCTGCATCCTCTGGGGTGTTGAGGAGGCCCCTGAAAGGGTTAAGCAGCTTGCTGGGTGATGTCCCCTTGCCAGCTCCCCAGGAACAGCTCACCGGATGTTCTGAGGCTGTTCCCCTAACACTGACTCGCAATTTGAGCTCTCACTAGAGACACATTTTCTGTTCTGCTGCTCTTTTTGGCCGTGTTGATGTAATTTGTGCCTTGTTTTGCCTCACAGAAAGCAGAATCGAATTGCAGCGGCGGCAGCACCTCGGCCTCGTGTCACTGCATTGATTTATGCCCTGCCCCACAGCCCCGTTATTGCTTCCCGGGACAGCGTCACGAGGCTGCAGGCACGGCACCCTCCTCTGTCCAGGGCCTCCGTGGCTAAAGGACAGTGAGCAGGAGGTGCTGCTACACGGCCAGACTGAGAGTGTTCCAAATGCTGTAAATACTCCTCCTTCCCCCTCCCCAAATTCCTCATCCGAGCTGACACAGGCTCTCCCTGCTGATCCCTGCCAGGAGAAGGGCACAGGTCCCACCCTGGGATGGGCCAGGCTCTCTGTACCCGGTGGTGCTCAGATCAGATCCCAGCCAATCCATCAGGAGAAGCAAAGGCATGGAGAGGGCATGGGAGGGAGCTCAGCAGCCAGGGGAGTGCAGGAAGAGGGGCAGGGCTGTGGGGACAGACGAGAGAGCCTGGGACAGAACGGGACTGACAAGAGGAGGTGGGAGAGAACTGAAAAAGGACTGAGAGCCATAGGAAATGCTGGAAGATTTTTGGTCACCAGATGATGTTATCTGGAACGGGGGAATCCTGGGAATTCCCGCCCCTGAGCTCCCAGGAAGTGATCTTTGAACCAAATCTTTCCATTTGGTCCCAGAGCAGCCCTGGAACAGCCTAAAAACTCCCCCAGTTTCTTGTTCCTGCCACGTCCATCCAAGCCTGGCTGCCAGAACTGGTGGATTGTTCTCCCACCTGGTGATTCCCGGTTCTCTGTTGCCCTCTGGAAATCAGACTGTACGAGAATCCCTGCCCGTCGGGAATGTCGCAGGCTGGGCTGGTGTCATTTGTGCACTCATCTCCGTGGAGGATGGAAAACCAAAGGGAAAGCAGGGGAGCTCTTGATCCAAGATTTGGGGCCCCTGTGGTAAAGAGGCAGCCTGAGGTCTCAAGCCTGCCCTCAGCGATAATTGCAAAGCCTTTTTCCCGCAGTCTCCAGTGTTTGCTTCCAGGGGAGGAGGAAGCCCAAGGAGAGGGCAGAGCCTCCAGGAGGACCCCTTGGATTGCCCCCCTCGGTGCATAACTGCCATGTAAATGGTCCATGCCCTGACCTGGCACAAACTTGGCGATCCCAGAAAAGCAGATTATTGCTGCAGTGTTCCCAAGTACCAGGAGTCCATCCCAGGCTCCATGATATTTCTTCCTAAAGAATACAAGGAGGGAAAAATAATGAAGACAGTGCCACTCCAGGGACCTTTGTTTGCTCCAAGGACAATGCTCAGATCTCTGCAGGTGCAGAGGAGATCAGCAGCTCCTTTCTTCTCTGAGGTTTTCCCAGTTTTTTTCCCCAAAGATTGACTGTGCTCATTGCCCTGGGAACAAACATGCCAAGACTTTTTGTGCTGAGCCCCACAGGTCCCACTCTGGGATGTGACCTGGTCTTCTTTGCACCCTCAGATCCCAATTAATCCATCAGGAGAAGTCTGTGGGAAGCAGAGATCCTGGAGAGGACATGGGAAGGATTGAAGTAGCCGAGGGAATTCTGATTGATCAGGCTGGACTGTTGCCTGCTCTTCACGGAATCACAGAATCCTGGAATGGTTTGGGTGGGAAGGGACCTTAAAGCCCACGTGGTTCCACCCCCTGCCACGGGCAGGGGCACCTCCCGCTATCCCAGGGTGCTCCAACCCCTGTCCGACCTGGCCTGGGATGCTCCCAGGGATGGGGCAGCCACAGCATCCCTTGTGCCAGGGCCTCTTGGAGCTCTCTGGTGCTCCTCAGCCGCCCCTCTCTGCCGGGAGCTCTGCGACCCCTTTCCTCAGCAACTCAAACACCAGCACTGCCCCACTGGCCGTCACCACTGGCCAGCAGTGCCAGGGAGACACAGACCAGAGACTCAGAAAACCCAGGCAAGGCTCTGGGAAGGGCCAGCCAGGTCTGGGATCCCACCTCGGCATGCCTGGCACACTACGGGTACACGGGACCCTTTGGAAGACCCCAAGGCCTGGAAAAGGTCTGTGCCTTCTCGCCTTCCTCCTCCTCACGCTCCCCTTGGCAGGGATGGGCTGGGATGAGGCAGGAGGAGGAGCAGCTCAGCTCAGCTCAGCTCAGGAGCAGCAGCGGCAGCCCTGGCTGGGCAGGAGTCAGAGCTCATTAGCGCTACTGCCCATTAGGGACGGTCATTACCGAGCAGCACGGGCACTGCACCCAACACGGCCTCGTTTAGCCCGGACCTCGTTACGATGGATAAAGATTAATTAATCACCACGCTGGAAGTCAGCGGCTGCCCAGGGAGCCGTGCTCGTGACCTGATTGTGTTTAATATGGGCAAGGAGAGAGCAGTCCCCGCCAAAGCTGTGTCTGTGACACGCTCGCAGTGCTCTTTAAACACGCTCGTTTCCCCCTCCTGGGCGCCAGGAGGAGGGGAGCTCATTTGGAGGGAGGGGAATTCATTTGGAGGGGAATTGTAATAAAAAAAGAAGTGAGTGAAGACACCAAGTTGTTCCATGAGGGCTTATTACAGCAGGATTTCACCCCAAAGAAAGGTGATCTTGACTAAAAGTCCGCACTGGTTTCTTGGCAAAGTGAAGGAGCTGTTAAAATAAAAATGTCACATGGACAGAATGGAGAAAGGGAAAAAATCGTGGTTAGTGGCATGGACTGCAGCAAGGAAAGGATGGGAATGGATAAGGAAAACTGAAGAGAACAATAATAATAAAAAATACTCCACAGCTGGCAGGCTGGTGGGCAGTGTGGAGCTTCTGGGGCGGTGTTTGGGGTGTGCATGGCCAGGTTTGGCAGGATGGGGGCTGCAGGGGTGGCTGCTGTGAGGAGCACCAGAAGCTTCCTCCATGTCCAAAGGAGCCAATTCCAGCCGGCCCCAGGATGGACCCACCGCTGGCCGAGGGCCAGCCCTGCAGGGATGGTGCCACCTGCCCTGGGAAGTGTCCCCAGCTGCATGTGCCAGGCTGGTGGCATCTGTTCCCTGTGACACCGGGATCTGGGCACACTGGGACAATGAACTCATAAGCCAGTTCAATTCCCCAGCCCAGGAAACAAACTCACTTCCTTCCTTCCTTCCTTCCTTCCTTCCTTCCTTCCTTCCTTCCTTCCTTCCTTCCTTCCTTCCTTCCTTCCTCCCTTCCTCCCTTCCTCCCTTCCTCCCTTCCTCCCTCCCTTCCTTCCCCAGGACCAGCACTCACTTCCATGATCTTAACCCATTTCTCCAAACGAGAACTTTTAACCTTTTCTCGGGAGTTTCATTCACTGTCACAGAATATTCTGTTTAAAAACAGCTCCCCAGGCACTCCTGGTGTCCTGGGGCTGCCTCCCGTGTGCCAGGGGGTTTGTCCCAGGCGTGGCTGTCCCAGAAGGTGTGTTTGTCTGAGAGGGGACCCTCTCTCAGCACAGCACTGATTTGGGTCTGCTCCTGGAGCCTGGTTACCACGTTCCTGGCCTTTGGAAGAACACAGGATCTCTAGGAGCTCAGCCTTTCACCGGAACTTGATGGAATGTGGCAGCAGTAGGATTGCCAGGCCCTGATATCCCATAATTCCTGCTTCCTTAGGAAACCTGGCTGAAACCAACAGCAACCACATCAGTCAGGGGCTTGATAAACGGGCTGGGAATGGGCTAATGGATCTCACAAAGAGAATTCCTGGAAAAACTGTCTCTCTGCAGGTCAGGATATGGATCAGTGCTTATCCTACTGTTTACCTGAAGATGTGGGGGCAGATGCAAACTGTTCCCAGGCAGGGGGATGACAAAACTGCACAAGCAGGAGGCCACACTGGGATCAGCAGTGGGATCCCCTCACAGTTTGTGCCTTGAAAAGCCAATCCATGTTTTAGGTGGATGAGCTGCTGGCAGTCAGGGGTTGGGTCCCGGGGAGGGGTGTGGGGGGATGTGAAGGTGCCCAGCCAGAAGAGCCCATGTGCTCACGGCCCGGCGATGGACGATGCTCAGGGGCAGCAGGGATGAGGTTCCCTCTCTGTCTGTGCCACTGGGGCACTGAGATTCCCCTCCTTTTGTGCCCTGCCCTGACACCCAGGTGACCTTGGTGGGGGACAGGACGCACAGACCCGTGCCAGCCCTCCCAGAGTTGTGGTCCATGGGCACTGTGGACACTGGTCAGTGCTGCTGTGCTTGGTTGGCTGCAGTGACATCCTCGGCCATGGCCCACGTCTCTGGTGTGCCCGACTGGCAGCGCCCTCTGTTCTGGGGACACTGTCAGGCCCCAGCCCTGTCACACGAGGAGCCTCACCCGGCACTTTGCCCGTTCCTTCTCCTGCCCACGCTCCTGTTCAACCACCAGAAGGTCAGACCCAGCTGGACCATGGAAGGGTTTAACCCTCTGGGCAAGGCTGTCCCACTGTCCCACCAAACCCAGCCTGGCCCCAGGGGAGGGGAACAATCTTTGGGGCGGGAATTTCCAGGGAATTGCAGCAGACAGACTCCTCCTCTGCCAGCTCCAGGGGTTTGGATGGCCTGGACACCTCCAGGCATTCCCCACGAGAGCCCAAATACCAATCCCACAGCAGGGATGCTCTGCCTCCTTCCCCTCCCAAGTTGTGCTGGGAGCACTGCCCAGCCCTGGGGAGGGCAGGAGGGTGAAAATATTGGCATGAACTGGTGGGAGCAAGATGGGAACCATTAGCAAATATTCCCGGGCTGCTTTGTACCCAACACACCAAACCACAGCCCTGCGACAGCCTCAGCCACCCCAAGGGTGGGAACGCTTCCCAAAGGACCATGATGGGAAGCAGAATGCGGGATACCCAAAGGGGAGTGTTGTGCTCAGGGGTTCAGTGGAGCTGGGATTCCTGCTGAGAAGCATTTCCAAGCACTGGCTGCTGTCAGCCCCGGCAGTTCACACACACCCTGAGCCTGCCCTGCACACAGCGGCGTTCCCTGCTCCGCGAGCAGCACCCCCGGGATGTTCCAAGGAAAACAGAGCTTCATTCACGACCTCACTGTCCCGAGCCAACACTTCCCTCCTCCCCAGCTGCAGCCCGGCTCTGCTCCAGCTCCGGGCACGGCACCCAGGGCAGCCTCTCCCAGGGCCAATTCACCCTGGGAATGGCAGGAGGGCGCAGGGAGCAGCGGGGCTGGAGCAGGGAGAGCTGCGGAGTGCTTGGGCTGAGCCTGTTCCCTCTCCCGCTGGCGCTCCGGTGGGGAAGGGGCAAGGGCCCTGCCGAGGGAGGAGTTTTCCCACCTGGCAAATTGGGCTGAGCAGAGGTGGTGGGAGCTGCTGCCAAGCCCAGGGGGAGACACGGGAATTCCTGGGAGGGATGAGAGTCCTGGGGACAGCCTGTGGCTCCCCAGCCACACTCCCGGTGGTGCTGCATTCCAGCACACAGCTGGATGCTCTGGACTCATGGCAAAGGGCTTCCCTGTCCAGCCTGGTCCAGATGTGGGAATCTGGAATGACACAGAGAAGTTAAATCCTCAAACTGGTGGAGACCAATCCTAGAGCCTCTGAAAGCTCCTGCCAGGCTCCTTGAGCAGGTGGGGATGGGAGCCACTGCCCCGGCAGAGCTGTTGTGCTGCTCAGGATGTGGCTGATCCTGGCAGTTCTGCCTGAGCCTGTCACCGACGGGATGCTGGGAATTGCCAGTACAACGGGAATGGGAACGGCAAGAATCGCAGGGACGGGTTATTCAAAGGGGGTGGCTGGAGAGGCAGCACGTGGGACAGCTCGGGAGATGGCAGGACTGGGTCCTGGCAGGGGGAGAACAGGCCCCAGGGGACAAACTCCACATTTCCCCGGGGCTCAGGGCCTGTCCGTCCCCTCCAGGCTCCTCTTGTGCCTAAAGACTCATCGTGGGAAAAAGGGAAGACACCACACGGGGCAAAGTCCACTGAGCGCTAGCTGAGTAATGCCGCAGTGACACAGAAACCCCGATTTAGGGATGCAACCAAAACCGTCACACGAAAACTTCCCATGTGTGTCCTTTGCTCTGGTGCTGTCACCTCTGCCATGTCCCCCTGGGCTCTGCGGACCGGCCTGGAGTGCCAAGGGCCCTCAGGCAGAGTCCCAGAGGGGTGGGGGAGTCCCAGAGGGGTGAGGGACAGTCACGGAGAGGTGAGGGACAGTCACAGAGGGGTGAGGGACAGTCACAGAGGAGTGAGGGACAGTCACAGAGAGGTGGGACAGTCACAGAGAGGTGGGACAGTCACAGAGGGGTGAGGGACAGTCACAGAGAGGTGAGGGACAGTCACAGGTGGGTGAGGGACAGTCACAGAGGGGTGAGGGACAGTCACAGAGAGGTGAGGGACAGTCACAGAGAGGTGGGACAGTCACAGAGAGGTGGGACAGTCACAGAGGGGTGAGGGACAGTCACAGAGGGGTGAGGGACAGTCACACAGAGTCATCAATGTCCTCAGCCCTTGCTGGGAGGAGTCTGGTGTTCAGGGTGATGTTTCCTCTGTCTGGATTTGGGACACCCCAGGGTTGTTCTTTTGTGCTCCCTCTTCATAAACTCCCAGCTAAAGTCTGGAAGCTTCACAGGAACCCCCCAGAGCCCCCACCGAGCTGGGTGTGTGACACCATCACCCACACGGAGTTTGTCCCCGCCACAGCAGCTCCCTGCTGGCTCTGGGCTGTTGGCAGGGTCTGCTAAAGCAGCTCAGGCCGAGGCAGGCCCAGGCCAGTCCTGAGACTCCAGGTCAATAAATTACCCATAAATCATGGAATCACAGCATGGGTTGGGCTGGAAGGGCCCTTGAAGCTCATCTTGTTCCACCCCCTTTTATGGCAGGGACACCTTCCCCTAGACCAGGTTGCTCCAAGCCCTGTCCAGCCCAAATCAATCTTGGCTCGCTGCTCAGATTATGTTCACCTTAAAACCATGCTCCACATCTATTATGGGATGTTCTCCAGCTCATTTTCACCCCTCCCTGAAGACCTTTCCCCTCCCTCTGACACATGTGAAAGGCTGGCTGGTAAAAGCATGTGCCTTGTGTCCCAAATAACCCCTCCAACAACCCCGCCGTGAGCAATGGGCTGCAGGAGGACCCCGGAGAGCTCAGCCTGCTCCAGCCCTGGGGGCAATTCCTGCTGGACAGACCCCTCATCCTCCTCTTGCTCACACCAGGGCAGGAGTTCCACCCAGGACATGGAGGTGCAGAATAAACTCATTCCATGTCAGCGTGGCCACCCCGAGCCATCCCACCTGCTGGGATGTCCCAAGAGGTGCCCGGCTGGGGCTGCCCAGCTCTGTCCCAACCCACGAGGCACAGGCAGAGGAGGGGATGAGGCACAGCCCAGACAAGAGCCAACAATTCCATTTTTCCGTTGTTCACCTAGCCCAAAGCACCCTTGGCACCCCTGGGGCTGGCAGAGCTCTGGGTCAATGTCCCCATGGGGGGACATCCCAGTGACTGGGATGGCTGTGGGATTGCCACGCCAGCCTGGAATGAACTTCCCAGCACTGGGAAGCTGAGGCGAGGGTGTGGATGTGCCAAGCTTCTTGATCCACCTCCTTCTACATCCCCTTTGTGGGGACCAAGCCCACGATCACCCCAACCAGGGAACATTCCCAGCTCCACAGCAGGAACAGCGTCAGGGAACGGGGGCTGCTGGGGTGGCCTCGAGAGGAGCCCGTGTGCAGCTCAGGCTCTGACTGCAGAGCCCGTGGCCAGCAGAGCACCGAGGCACTCCAGAGCCCCCCCAGCAGCTCCCACCGCTCCAAACACTTGATTCAGGTCTCTGAAAACATTGTGCCATCCAGAAATAATGAGATTTTAAAAATTAATAAACTCTGGCTCTGTTTATTTGCCTTCTATTTTTTTTTTTTTTTTGGGATGTTGGGAATCGTGTTTCCAGCTTTCCTCGGCAGTCACACGTTCGGCTCTGGTGTGATTTTCATTCAGGACCAAGTGTCTCGTGTTATCCCCTGACTCCTGCAGCCGGGGCTGGATAAAAGAGCAGCTCTGAGGGCTGAATCGGCAGAGCTGCCAAGCCTGGGCAGCCTTCCCGGGCTGGGAAAGGAGGGGTGGGCACGCTCCTGGGAACACTGCTGACCTGGACTCGGGAATTAGTGAGCCCCGTTACCTGCAAATGCTTCCCCTCTGGGTTTCGTGGCCCTGCCTGTGGCACAGGGGGGTTCTGCTCCTCGGCAAATCCCGGGATAGAACTCCCCACTATGGGATGGCTCAGAGCATTCACTGCACCCACTGCTGGGCTGGGCTTGAGGCTGCCATGGGGAGGTCAGAAGGACCTGCCTGCTCCCACCTGCCTCCTCCCACCTGCCTGCTCCCACCTGCCTGGTCTCACCTGCCTGGTCCCACCTGCCCGGTCCCACCTCCTGCTGGTGCCAGCGGTGTCCTTGCAGAGATGGAATGGCCTCTCTGCCTGTGATGGCCAAGTGTGGCAACATGTGCTGGCCTTTGGCTGTGAGGCAGGGCTGGGTGGATGCTTGGTCCAAACAACCACACACCAGGGAGTTGTAGGATCACAGGATGATTTGGGTGGGAAGGGACCTTAAATCTCAGCCATCCCGTGCCATTGACACCTTCCACCATCCCAGGGTGCTCCAAGCCCCGTCCAGCCTGGCCTTGGACACTTCCAGGGATGGGGAGACACCCAAAGCTTGATGAATTTTAGCAAATTCAAATATTTGTCCAGTGAATAACATCAAATTTTCACTTGTCCTTATCCCATTTTTCCCCTGAGGGTTCACTTTCTCCCCATGCCAGTGAAGCTGCTGGGAACACTCTCCTTTCCCTGGAGAAGCAGAGCAGGACTGGCTCTTCAGCTGCCCCTCTGTTTGCCCCTCTGTCACTGTCGTGTCCAGGTCCAAGGGCTGAGTGTGCACCACCCCAAAGGGTGGTGTGCTTCTCCTTCAGCCCTATGTCAGATTTGCTGAAAAGCTCAATGAGACAATTGGTTTTTTTTTTCTGAAAGCTGAGGAAAATGAGATGGACAGGTTGCCCACAGAAGCTGTGGCTGCCTCTGGATCCCTGGAAGTGTCCAAGGCCAGGTTGGATGGGGCTTGGAGCAACCTGGGATAGTGGAAGGTGTCCCTGTCCACGGATGAGCTTTAAGGTCCCGTCCAACCCAAACTGTTCGCGATTCCATGAAGTCTCACTATTCCTCAGCAGTAAATGTGTGTGTGCTGACCCCTCTCAGTGTCCAGTTCTCTTTGTTGGCGCTCCAGAAACAAACATTCCTGGGAAAGGAGAGAGGCCGCCGCTGCCCCTGGAGATTCCTGCTTTCCCCGGGATCAGCGAGGGTGTCCAGGCAGCTCTCAGGGCTCCTGTCCAGCCTGGGACCTCTGCAGCCACGCGGGAGCAGCTCTGACTCATCCCGGCCTGGATCAGCTCCACGATCTCCCCGCAGTCCCCGGAGCAGAGACCTTCAAGAAAAGGATCTTTGGTAAATGTCAGCGTTTGTGCACAGATTTGTTTCCCGTTTTGTGTCACTGACAAACCCCACGGCCGAGGTTTGGCGGTGCTTGGATGGATTAAAGTCAGTTTGATTCCTCCTTTGCCTTGCCACGCTGTCAGGATGGATAACGCAGATTCCCGCACGGCAGCGCGTCCCTCGGGAGAAGGAATCCCTGCCGTCAGCCCGGCTGCCTCCAAGGCTCCTGCAGCCCTCTGTGAGGCAGGCGGCTCTCCAGAGCCCGGCTCTTGGGCTTGGGATGCCTGGGAAGCGGTGCTGGAAAACCAGGAGTTGATAAACTCCCTAAACACTGCCCCTTTTCGCTGGGGGTGAGCGCTGGGCAGCCTCTGCCCACTGACAGACTGACAGACTGGCACACAGACTGACAGACAGACTGACAGACACCTGCAGGGGCTGCATCTGCACCTGAAACAGGTGAATGTTCAGGGGGTGAAGCCCTGGGCCTGGCAGGACAAGGCAGGGAGCACACACACAGGGCCTCTCTGCCTCACCAGGGTGAGGTGCAGGGACAGATCAACGCTGAGCACAAAAAGCTTTGCAATTTATAGCACAGCTCAATTCACAGTCTTAGGGGCCACAGAGGGACCTGTGTATGGCATACAGAAATCCATCCATCCATCCATAGCATACATTTGATTAGATATCAACATGAGATCATAGAATAATTAGGGTTGGGAAAGCTCTCTAAGTTCGTTGAGTCCAACCATTAACCCAGCGCTTGCCAGGGCCACCAAACCCACCAGGCCGTGTCCCCAGGTGCCACATCCACACCTTTTTTGAATCCTTCCAGGG
This sequence comes from Ptilonorhynchus violaceus, assembly GCA_013397565.1. NCBI lineage: Eukaryota > Metazoa > Chordata > Aves > Passeriformes > Ptilonorhynchidae > Ptilonorhynchus > Ptilonorhynchus violaceus. The sequence continues at coordinate 362,989 of VZRJ01006768.1, read as the reverse complement.
ATGGTGGTTCCACCACTGCTCTGGGGAGCCTGTTCTAGTGCCTGACCGCTCTTTCCATGGAGAAATTTTCTATCATATCCAATCTAAACCTCCCCTGGCACAGCTTGAGGCCATTCCCTCCCATCCTCTCCCTGTTCCCTGGGAGCAGAGCCCGACCTCCCCTGGCTGCCCCCTCCTGTCAGGAGTTGTGCAGAGCCAGAAGGTCCCCCCTGAGCCTCCTTTTCTCCAGGCTGAGCCCCTTTCCCAGCTCCCTCAGCCGCTCCTCATCACACCCGTGCTCCATCCTCACAGGACTCGTCATCCCAGTATTTATTATACAGGAAATAATTTTGTACAAGAAATGGGTTAATTCATGGAAGGGAGAAAAAACTTTCCCTTCACCTTCTGCTTTTGCAAGAAAATGAGGAGTGACCTTGTCCAGCAGAGCCTCTCTGAGTCCCTGGTGAGCCCAGGCTATGTCGCAAGAGCAGCCTGTCCCACACAGTTTGCTGGGATAAAAAAATCAGGATTCAGTGTGCTGGATTCTGACCTGACAGGGCTGATTTGCCTCTCCATCCGGGCATTTCCCTTCACATCACAGACCTGTGAGAGCCTTCTCTGCTCCTGTTGCTAAAACTCCCTGTTCCCTACACTGCTGGCTGTCCTTGAGGTGTGGGAACTGAGGGCAACAACAGGGACACACTGGCACGGGGCAAGGGCAAACAGTTGGTGTGTATTACTCAGACAGATCATATATTTGGGACTATTTTGGGACCAGCAGCTTTTTAAAAATCTTTCCGTTGTTGTCCTCATCTGCATTTTTTTGGTGTGGCATTTTTCATTGTTTTTTATTTAGTTCGTTAAGGGGGGGCTGGTGTTTTTCCTCTCCCACTCCTCTTGTACAGTTTTCTGTGGGTGCATTGATGGATAGATTTATCTGTCTCTCCATTTACCTCTCTTTTTATCCCTATTTTCCCACCTGCCGTTTCAGTTTTGGTGTGTTTTATTAAATCTAATTTGTCGCTTCTGTTTCCTTCCGGTTCCCGGCGAGGTGTCTCCAGCTGGCTGCCTTTGCTGTCCCTTTCCAGTGGGGGGGACCCTCATTAAAGAGCTTTGCTCCGGTGGTCTGTGGCTGCTGAGGCCTCTCCTGGGGCTGGGGGGGCTGGTGGCACTGGGGGGGAGGCAAATGCCAGCCCAGAGGCTGATCCGGCACAGGAAGGGGCTCAGGGGGATGAGGAGCAGAGGCTCTTGCAGGAAGGATGAACACAAGAGTGACAGAGGCTTTGTGGAGATTTTAAAGAGACAAAAAAACCCTGAGGTCTGTGAGGGAAAGGAGCTGGGACAGCAGCAGGTGGGGCTGGGGGGACTTCAGGGTGGAGACTGGCTGAGACCGGACACTCGTGGCACTTGGTGGCCCCAGGCAGCGTGGGGAAGAGTGGCCTTTCTCTGCTGCTCTGGGGGAGCAGAGCGCTGCAGGAGCCTTCTGGCCAAGACAGGGACCAGAACCCAGGGAAGGGAGGTCACAGCCAGACCTGGACAAGCCTTTGTGCCCAGGGAAGGCACCAGAGCCCACAAAAGGAAGTCACAGCCGGACCTGAACAAACCTTGGTGCCCAAGAAAGGCACCAGAGCCCACAAAGGGAGGTTTCAGCCAGACCTGAACAAACATTTATATCCCAGAAAGGCACCAGAACCCAATGAAGGAAGGTCACAGCCACACCTGGACAAACTTTTGTGTCCTGGGAAGGGGCCAGAGCCCACATGGGGAGGTTTCAGCCAGCCCTGAGCAGAGCCCGAGGAGCAGCAGGAGGCAGCTGGTGCTGCTCATCCCAGGTTCCCTCCTGTGCAGGATGGACACAGCTCCTCTCCCCTGAGCTGTGGCACAGCAGGTTTGGAGCTTCCCAGGGACCTTGGATGTTCTGGAGAGGCTGCTGAGGCTTTTCTGGCCTCCAAACTGTTTCACCAGGCTGTAAATCCGTACAGACACGGTGCTGCTCTCCAGGGATGGCTGTGAGACACCAGGGTTGCCTGGGGGACTCCAAGGGTGAGAGGGAAGTACTCTGAGGGCCAGATATGGTTATATCCAATCCTGCAAGGGAAATCAGGAAAAGCTGGGTAGGAAAGGACTCAGCCCGTGAGGTGGCACTTGGGTGGTGTCACAGGCACTGCTTTGGCTCTGGTGCCAGGGCCCTGTGGTGAGCAGGGACAGCGGGGCAGGGATGGGGCAGGAGCGGTTTGACCAGGCTGGAGAGGAGTGGTTGGAACTGGGCGTGTTTGGGGTGTGAAACAGCTGGGAACAGAGGCAGAGAATGGAAGCTGAGGTGGGAAAAGCTGTGACAGGGCCATGGGAATGGGAAAGCCCTTGAAAAATGATGTTGAACACAGGGGGGGATTGTTCGGGTGTCCTGGGCACGATGAGGAGTCGGACTCGATGATCCTGGTGAGTCCCTTCCAACTCAGGATATTCTGTGATTCTGTGAACTTCTTGGATGCACAAACCAGAGTTAATCATAGAATCATGGAATCATGGAATGGTTTGGGATGGAAAGGACCTTAAAGCCCATCCCATGGGCAGGGACACCTTCCACTATCCCAGGCTGCTCCAAGCCCCATCCAATCTGGCCTGGAACACCTCCAGGGATGGGGCAGCAACAGCTTCTCTGGGCAGCCTGGGCCAGGGCCTCCCCACCCTCCCAGGGAACAATTCCTTCCCAATATCCCATCTAAATCTACCCTTTTTCTGCTTAAAGCCATTCCCTGTGTCCTGTCCTCCATCTTTTGTCCCAAGTCCCTCTCCAGCTCTCCTGGAGCCCCTTTAGGCACTGGAAGGGGCTCTGAGCTCTCCCTGGAGCCTTCTCCTCTCCAGGTGAACACCCCCAGCTCTCCCAGGCTGGCTCCAGAGCAGAGGGGCTCCAGCCCTGGGAGCAGCTCCGTGGCCTCCTCTGGACTGGCTCCAGCAGCTCCACGTCCTTTTGATGTTGGGGACCCCAGGGCTGGGGCAGCTCTGCAGGTGGGGTCTCACCTGAGGGGGCAGAGGGGCAGAGTCCCCTCCCTTGGTCCCTCCCAGGTGTGCAGCTCTAACAGGGAAGCGCTGGCTGGAGATGGGATGATGCCATTGGAATTCCTGGCAGTGACCACGAGACAGGGAAGGCCCGGGAGGTACCTCTGGTTTTTGGGGGAAGTGGTAGGTGGGAGCCCACAGGTGGTAGTTCTAAAGTGCAAAGGAGCTCAGGAAAACTGGCAGGTGTTCCAGGACAGCTTCCCCCGGCAGGAGAACAATTCTTTCCAACAGTCAGGAAAGTCAGAAGTTCAGCTTGGCTAAAGAGCCTGAGCTCCAACACAGGAGAACACACAGAGGAGCGGGAAGGGCTGGGAAAGGCTGCGCAGGCGGGATACAGAACCACTGTCCCAGGATGCAGGGGAGGTGTTGGGAAAGCCAAAGCTCACCTTGGATCGAAAGCTCCAAGGGATGTCAGGCATGACCAAAAAAAGGGAAGGGATAACCAAGGGGGCTGGGAGTGGGATGGGTCAGGGAGTGACAGGGGATGCATAAGAGGGTCAGTCAGTGTCTCCCTTCCATCTGTTTCCATTGGCAAGGACTCCCAGGACTTGGGGCTTGAAGAAGGGTTTCTGGGAAGAGAACAACTCTCGATGCCGAGGGGGATCAAGTCGGGAATCCCTTGAGGAATCCGAACCCACCTCGGTCTGTGGGCCAAGGCAGGACATATTGAGGGTGCTCAGGAGCCAGGTAATGGCACTGTCAGACCCCTCTGGAACTTCTCGAGAAGGTGAAGAGCTCAGAGGAGACCCCCAACAGCAGCAGGGAGCTCGTGGCACAGCCAGCTCGGGAGCAGCGCATGGAGGAGCTGGAGCCGCGGGCTGGCCGGAGCAGGGCTGTGAGCGTGGCAGGGCCATGTGGCCCTGCAGCAGCTGCCTCCATCCCCGAGCAAAGCCCACCCTGCAGAGCCCCTGGGGGTGGGCAGGGCCGGGGGGGAGCAGCAGGAGCGGGCGCTGGTACCACGGGGGAGAGCAAGGACAGAGCCTGCAGGTGATGAGCTCGTGTGGCATCTCCAGGCGACGGAAAACCAGCAGGGATTTGTCACAAACAAATCGTTTCAAATCAGAGCAATGTTTTCTGACAGTAACTGGCCCGCTGGATAAGGAGAAGCAGCAGATGCAGAATCTATTGACTTTAAGGTTGTTACCAGAGCCTCAGGATGTTCCCTGAGCATGGCAGGGAAACACAGCCCAGGTCTGTTAAGAGGATGGGGGTGAGAGCAGGTGGAGGCTGTTCCCTGAGAGCTCCCCACGAGCTCCATCAAACCAGGAGGGCTGTTCAGACAAAACTGTCCTAAAACCAGTCCTGATTTCAGTTTTAATTCCTGGCTTACAGGACAGAACTGGGAGGCTGCTCCCAGCCCTGTGAAGAATGCCCAGCTGGAATGAAGGGCTGGATTCAAACCACAGCGGCTTTGATGAAATGCAAATGCTCTAAAAACAGTTGCCTAAAAGGGGCTGCGGAGGGGAGGGAGCCAAACTCTTCCCAGGGCTGAATAAGGAGGTTTAACAGAGAATGGGCATGAGTTGCAACAGGAAAAATTTCCAGGAAAATATTCTTCACTTTCAGGAGCAGAGATGTGGGCAAAATCTCAATCCCTGGAAATTTTCTGAACAGGGACTGAGAAACATGGCCCAGGTTTAGAGTTAGCCCTGCTTGGAGCAGAAGAGGCAAGGAGGGAACTCCAGAGGTCCCTGGCAACCAAAATCCTTCTGTTACTCTATGACAACTCAGCTGGGCATTTGCCACCCTCAGCTGTTCTGGGCCGGGTTGGATGGGGCTTGGAGCACCCTGGGACAGTGGAAGGTGTCCCTGCCCACGGCAGGGGTGGCACTGGATGAACTTTAAGGTCCTTCCCACTCAAACCATTCCATGGGTCCACAATTCCATGACACAGGGTCTGAGAAGATCAGGAGACGAAGAGCAGCAGTGCAGGAGCCAGAGGAACTCCAGAGAAGCTGAGAGAGGAAATTCGGTGTCCCCCAGAAGGGACGATCCTCAGGCCAAGCAGACTGGCTGCAGGATGTCAGTCCCTCCCCAGTGGATGAGATCCTGGTCCCTGCTCTTTGACCAACCCTCTCCAGAGTTTCTAAGAGCACCTCTCCTTTGGAAGGCGATGGGTGACTGTGAATGAATTCCTTATCCCAGCAGGAGATGTTTTCTAGGCCACTCTTCCTGGTTTTCACACTTGTGAATCTTTTAAGGTGTTTTCCCTATTTGCATGACAAATAGCATAAAATTTTTGGAGATACAGAGCTGTACTCCCAGATTGCTCTTCTCTCAGCCTGCACGCACCTGCATAGCAAAAATTCTCTCCCCAGCCCTGATTCTCCCTGGAATGAAATAAAGACGTTTTCAGTAATGCACAGGTATCTCTCAGGCAGATATTTTATCTTCCTTTCCACATTGCCCATGGTTGCCCACAGGGACAAGGTAAGAGGAGAGAAGGCAGACAAATTCCTGGTGAGCTCTTCTGAAAGTTGTCCCCATTAGGACTCGGGGTCACCCCGCACCGAGGGACATCCCACTTTTTAGTGGCAGGATTGGACATCTGTGCCCATGTCTGGGACAACATTGGGATCTCAGTGAGCCCCGTGTTGAGGGCTCATACGAAGGCTCATTCCCTTCAGGAATACATCCCTGCCTCCCACCCCACACACACGGCTCCAGGTTGGCTGTTGCAGACAGTCTGCCTCAATTAACAAATCCCTATCAAAGGCCTTGGTTCTTTTTCATCTTCTCTCTTTGTTTGGCTAAAGGGACACCACCAAATCCTCCAAGGTCTCCAGTCAAACCCTGGCTGATGCTTTATCTCCATTTCCTTCCTCCACTGAACAGCACCGAGATAAATCCTGGGCTTACACAGCCTCTCCTGCATTCACAGAGTCATGGAATGGGTTGGGTGGGAAGGGACCTTAAAGTCATCTCATTTCACCCCCTGCCATGGGCAGGGACACCTCCCACTATCCCAGGCTGCTCCAAGGCCCATCCAGCCTGGCCTTGGACACTGCCAGGGATCCAGGGGCAGCCACAGCTTCTCTGCCCAACCTGTGCCAGGAGATAATTTCTTCCCAGTATCCCATCTATCCCTGCCCTCTGGCAGTGGGAAGCCATTCCCTGTGTCCTGTCCCTCCATGCCTTGTCCCAAGTCCCTCTCCAGCTCTCCTGGAGCCCCTTCAGGTGCTGGTGTTCTCCCAGAGGAGCAGAGGTGCAGCATCACCCCGTGCCAGCCCGGCTGAGGAGGGGTGTGTGCCACGTCCCCTCCAGGGCTCCCAGGGACAGCTCAGATGCCCGGGACACAGCGAATTCCCTTCCCAGCTGGGGATTACAAAGTACTCTTGGAAACGTTTGGCTTTGGGAGGTTTTTTAAAGCTTCTGTATTCTGCTCCACTGGTGCTTTTCTGTGAGCAGAGCGAGCTCCACCCCAGAAAAAAGCCAAAAAAAAAAAAGGAAGAAAAGGTCAGGCCAAGGCTCTGCTTGGCTGAAATCCCTGGAAGAGCCGGGTTCATTGTGCAGCTCAAATGCTGCATTTGCCTGACTAAGACAGGGCTGCTCCTGCCGGCCTTTCCCATGGCTCAGCAGCTTGAACTGGATCTCCACCGAGGGCAGGGGCTCTGAGAGGGTCCCGGGTCCTGGAAGGGAGCATTTCCCTGGGGCTGCAGGCCAGAGACTCCTCCTTTGCCTTCATTGCTCAATTAATGCTCAGAGCAGGGCCCGCAGCAGGTGAGGCCGGAGCGCCCTGCGGAGCCACTTCCATGGACATTCCATGGGCTCTCTGCAGCGGGGAGAGAAGGAGCACGGCAGGGATGGTGAAATTAAAGGGCCGTTCATTCAGACGTTACATCTCCATCTCCTCAGCTGCTGTCAGGAGCCCTGGCCTGGAGCAGGACACCGGTGTTTTGATGGAATGTGCAGCCGTGACCGTCCGCGCCGGCAGGGACCGGTGTGGGAATGGTGCTGACCCAGCAACTGGGACCAGTGTGTCCCAGGAATGGGATGGGATGGGATGGGATGGGATGGGATGGGATGGGATGGGATGGGA
>VZRJ01006768.1:332433-355811 GCA_013397565.1 Ptilonorhynchus violaceus | reverse complement strand
ATGGGATGGGAGCAGTGTGGGAATGGTGCTGACCCTATAGATGGGCCCCAGTGTGTCCCAGGAATGGGATGGGAGCAGTGTGGGAATGGTGCTGACCCTGCAGGTGGGCCCCAGTGTGTCCCAGGAATGGGATGGGAGCAGTGTGGGAATGGTGCTGACCCTGCAGATGGGCCCCAGTGTGTCCCAGGAATGGGATGGGAGCAGTGTGGGTGCAGCCTCCTCCAAACCAGGCCCAGATGGGCAGCTGGGGAGTTGGACAGGGAATGTGCATTCAGAGAGGCCGGTCTGAGTTGATTTTCACAGAATCACAGACTGATCTGAGTCGGGAGGGCCCCACAGGGACCATCCAGCCCAACTGTGAATGGCCCATGTGGGGCTGGACCCCAGAGTGGCGTTACCAGCACCACACTCTGGCCAACGGAGCCAATCCCAGTTCCTCGGTGGGCAAAAGCTGCGTCAGGGCTCCATCCCTGGTGGAATCAGTGCTGTGAGGGGAGCCGGGACACAGCCCGGCTGAGCAGGGCTGGGATGGGCAGCGGGAGCTCCCCAGCTCTGCCCTGGCTCCCTGCTCACCCCGGTCCTCTGTGGGGCTGCAGACTGGACATTCCCCCTGCACTGAGCGTCCCAGTAGGGCCTGAGGGAGGTTCATAAAATCAGGGAGCACACAGAGCAGAGGATTTGTCTCCCCCATCCTCCCCAGGGCACAGGAGGCTCTGCCCACCCCACCAGGGCCCTGCAGCCCCTCCAGGCTCTCCCAGAACTGCCTGCCGATTGCTGCTGCTGGAATAACCGTGGGCATCACGGGGTCCTGCTGCCATCAGGCCCTGGGTGCAGGAAACCAGTCTGGGTTTCTCTGGAGCTGCTCGGGTCGTGCCCGTGCTGGTTTGTGCCCTGTGATTTCCCAGCTGTGGTGGTTCCTGCTCAGGGTCACAGCCTGGGGCACATCCGTGTGGGCACGGGGCCGCTGCCAGGGCATCTCCCGACCTATGGAATCTGAAAGGGGCCTCCAAACGAGCACCTGACAGTGTCAGGAGGCAGCAGAGCTGCAGGTGTTGGCGTTTTCTGCTGGCAAAGAGCCACTGTGGGAGATTTTCTGCCCACAGAACCTGTTTTCCCTCCTCCAGGCTCCATCCCAGGGATGCAGGCAATGGCACATGGCTGCCTCGAATCTCTGCTGCTCCGAGAGAAGGAGCTGCAAGCAGAGCTGGACTAACAGGAAACTGCCTGTTGGCTCCTCCTCTGCTGTCATCCCCCAGAGAGACAATTCCTGCTGGGAAGGGGCAGGGAGGCACTGCTTAGTGCGATCCTGGGGGCACATGGAGGTGCTGTACATGTGTCAGAGCTGGGCCTGCCCCTCGCCCAGGGGCACCTGACATGTTCTTACACCAGGGGATGGGGATAGAACAAGGTGGTTTTAAACTGAGAGAGAGATTGAGATTGGATATTACAAAGTGCTTTATGCGGGTGATGGTGAGGCCCTGGCACAGGTTGCCCAGAGAAGCTGGGGCTGCCCCTGGATCCCTGGAAGTGTCCAAGGCCAGGTTGGACAGAGCTCGGATCACCCTGGGCTAGTGGAAGGTGTCCCTGCCCATGGCAGGGGTGGGGCTGGATGGGCTTTCAGGTCCCTTCCAACACAAACCACTCTGTGATCCTGTGACACTCAGGTCCAGATCCCCTTTCCCTGCACACTGAACCTCCCTCCTCCCTGCTTGGCCTGTTCACAAAGCCGGGAGAGGTCTCTCTATGCTTGGAGCAAACTGGTACCACATCCTTACCAATGCTCCGTTCAGGCTGCAGGACCTGGGCACAAGGGATGCTCTTCCCTCCTGTTTCCCCAGTCCAGACACATCCTATGGAAAGCAGCCTTGACCCCCCTGCCCCCGGCACCACCTGTGATAAATGCGCAAGTGCCGGAGTGTCCCCGTGTTCCCCGCAAGCCCAGAGCTCTCCAGTCGCTGCAGCGATCCCAGAGGAGCAGCGGAGCAGTAATGGGCTGGAGGAGCCAGCAGCAGGCACGGCCGGGTTTGTAATGAACCCCCAGGGAAGGCTGAGCATGTTAAACAGGGCTCTGGGTGGTCACTCTGACGTGTGCCCTTCATTAGCACAGACTCGTCACCCGCAGCTGCCTCTGCCTGGTGGGAATTAAGAAAAAAGCTGTGACATTTAAAGCTCCTCACGGCACCGTCGTGTGCTGCCTAAAGCTGCATTCTTTCAGCAAGGGCTGATAAAAATAATAAGCAGGTGACTCTCCTTGCAATTTCTTGACATTTATTCCCAATGTCCTTAACTGCTTCGTTCCCCAGGGTGCTGACAGCAGCACTCCCCTGCTCCAGGCAGGTGTATGTACAAAGATTTCCTTCCCAGGACCAGATATCCCATGGAAACCCTTCAGGAATTAATCTGGATGGGCCAAACACTCCTGGCTTGTGTCACTGGAACGCTGCAGTAGCTCTGAGCCATCTGCAGAGCCACCGAGACACCTCACACGTGGTGAAAGCCCAGACAGTTCAGCCCCAGACTCTGGGCTGTGCCTGGATTCCCTCAAACTCTGCATTACAAAATAGGACNCCAGCAGGAATTTCTCCATGGAAAGGGTGGTCAGGCCTTGGCAGGGGCTGCCCAGGGAGGTTTGGAGTGCCCATCCCTGGAGGTGTCCAAGGAAGGGCTGGACGTGGCACTCAGTGCTCTGGGTTGGGGTCAAGGTGGGGATGGGCACAGGCCGGACTCAATGATCGTTGAGGGATTTTCCAACCTCAGTGATTCTGGGATTCTCTGAGCACCCAACGCACTGAGCCTATCCAGAGAGAAAGGCCAATTCCAGAGAATCTGAGGAGTTGTGAAAAAGTGCCTTGGCTTTAAAGCCTGGATTTTCAGCAACAGTTAAATGTGGTTTTACAGAGTATCACATTGCAGGTGACCAGGCCGGGGAACCTCCAGCTCCATCCTTGTCTTTGTAGATCCACAACCAACGCCCAGCTCAGCCTGGAACCGCGTGGCCTCCAGAGCCCTCATTTGCTCCTGCACCAGGCAGAGTCTGACACGAGAGCTCAGCACTGCCAGTGTTCCCTGCTGTGCCTGCAGGGTCCCTGGGACCCTCCCCTTGTCCTTAAGGGGGTCGATATCACCCATTTGTTCCACTGAGCTCAGCCTGGATCATCCTCTCCAGACACCCCCTGCTCTTCTCAGCAGCGATCATTCCACCTCTGCCCTCAGCCTGGATCACACATCAGGTCAGGGCACCAAATTCCCTGACACGTCCCCCAGGCTGTGACAGCTCCTCCCGAGGGGCAGCTCCGATCTCTGCTCCCTGGGACAGAGATAGGAGCCAGGAATGGCTGGAGCTGTGCCAGGGCAGGGTCAGGCTGGAGATCAGGGAAAGGTTCTCCTGTCCCCAGAGGGTGCTGGGCACTGACCAGGCTCCCCAGGGAATGGTCCCGGCCCCAAGGCTGCCAGAGCTCCAGGAGCGTTTGGACAACGCTCCCAGGGATGCACAGGCTGGGATTGTTGGGTGGTCTGTGCAGGGCCAGGGGTGGGACTGGATGATCCTTGTGTCCTTCCCACTCAGGACATGCTGTGATTCCCTTTACAGAACTGCTTTTTGTCAAGTCTGGCATTATCTGGAATATTTCACTGTATTCAGGAGAGCAGGATTAGTAGGATCACTTTTAGAATCTACTTCTAGGCGCTTGCACAGAGACAGAAGATGCACAGATTTTGATGGATAAATCCAGTTTTTCTTTCCTACTCACCCAGAATACCAAGGCTTTTCTGTTTCTGCCGTGAAAGCCCAACCAACCTGAGAGTCCAAAAATTAATTTTTAAAAAATTCCTCGAAAATGCGGAAACCGACTTAGAAATAACTAGATTTTTAAAGCGATTTTTCCAGCTATCCTTGATTTTTACAGGTTTTCTCTTCTTCTGGCCCCGAGCGGGAACGGAGCAGCGCAAGCCCCACGCACCAGCTGGGGAGCCGCTTCTGCCGAGCCCGCCGGGGTCCCGCGTCCATCTGGGATGCCGAGGCCAGACCGTAAACGCTTCCCGCTCGGAGCCCACCCTGCCTGCTCGGCTCCCCCCTGCCAGAAACCCCCGTGCTCCTTCCCGCGCCCCACAAGTGCCCCGAGGGCAGGAGACAGGGACTGGGCCTGTGTTTGCAAATTTGTTTCGATTAATATTGGTTTAATCAGCCGGAAGCACAAAGGTTTGGGGTTGTTTCCAGTCATTTGGTGGATTTGCAGCGAGTTCCCAGTGGCACAGGTTGCTCACAGCTCTGAGCTCCTGGGAGGCACCCGGGGTGGTGCGATCATGGCTGTCTCCTCCTGGCTTGCAGTGACCACCCCACAGCAGTCCCAGCTCAGCCCAGTGCCAGGGAAAACCTTCCCAGTGCCGGCAGCACCAGGTTTGGAGTGTGAGGTCTCCCAGGAGAGCAGGACAGCCCAGCAGAGGACACGTCCCACGGCTCCTCGTGTCCCCTCCAGGGTGACCACTCTGCTCTCAGCCCAGCCCGGTGCTCCCCTGGCTTTCTGAGCTGGTCGGGCCCATCCTGTCCACGTGTGACAAAGAGCACTGGGGGTTGTTCCAGCTTTCCTTGGCCTTCACTCCTCCCGCAGCCCCTGCTCCTGCCCAAAGGGGCTCAAAGCCGGGGGCTCGGTGTCCTTCGCCCCCTGCCTTTAGGACATTTGGTGCTCAGGTCTCCAGGGCTTCAATCCTTGCCCTACACACCAGCCCAAGTTTTAGGGAGAGAGGTGAGCTGCAGGTGACATCCCTTGACTCCAGTCCCTGGAACTGCCCCAAACCCAGCACTGTTCCTGCTGTCTGCTCTGGGTGACCTCAGTGGGCTCTTTATTCCCAGAGCCAGCCTGATCCCTCCTTTTCTCCTGCTCAGGATGTCCCGGCTGGTCGGGCTGAAGGTGCAGAATGGATTGGCAGGGCAGGGCTGGGGCCTGGCACAGTGGGGGAGCCCAGCAGGGAAAAGCAGGATGCTTTCCCAGCTGGGAATCCGGTCTCACGAGGCATCCCTGAGGTGCAGGATGGAAGATCCAGACCTCTGATCCACTGCTGGTGGAAATAATAACAGCAGGTGTTATAACTTAATTTATAGATAGAGATATGATAGAAACTTTTAATCAGTGGGGGGTGCAGAGACCCTCTCCTGCTGGGAGCCCTGGGAACGGACCAGCCTCTGATGGGACAAGGTTTATGAGGCCCCGGCTCAGAGAAGCTGTGGCTGCCCCTGGATCCCTGGCAGTGTCCAAGGCCAGGTTGGATGGGGCTTGGAGCAGCCTGGGCTAGTGGAAGGTGTCCCTGCCCATGGCAGGGGTGGGACTGGATGAGATTTAAGGTCCCTCCCAACCTAAACCAATCTGGGATTCCATATTTCTGTAAAGTTAAAACCCCACAAACATGGAGAGCCCAGAGCAGTTTCCAACCTCCCTCCACTCCACTGGAGGGACACAGGAACTGCTCTTCCATGGAAAGATGATCAGCTGTCACAGATAAATCAAGCCCCTTAATCCCTTAAACATCTCCAGGCTTTATCTGGAGACAGCATCTTGTAAATTTGTGCTGTCTGGATCCTCGCTAAGCTGCTCGTGGGCAGTGCCAGGGGTGGTGCTGCAGGTGAGAGGCACATGCCCAGTGGCCTGTGGCCGGTCCGTGTGACCCCAGGGGACAGGGCTGTGGCACTGCACAACCCCCGAGCCCGGCTGTGAGCAGCGCCCGGCCCTGGGACACGCTGCGCTTCCCTGCATGTGTGACCGTGCTGGAGAGCAGAGAGTTTGAAGCCCCAGATTAGATTAGGATTATTTGAAAAGGCTTTTTTTTAACATATGTTTGCCCTGTGCTGGACAGCTGTGGGCAAAGCCTCTGTGAGCTGCTAATCCCCTGCCCAGCCGTGCAGGCTGATGTGCTGCTGCTGCCAGGCCCGGCGGCCCCGGCTGCTCAGAGCATCCTCCTGCTGCATTTACACTCCAGCAGAGCTTCCTGCTGAGCCCCAGCTGTTTTCATGCCCTTGGTACCCTCCCGTGGGCTTGGACTCCAGGAGTGCCCCGGGTGCATTCAGGTTCTTCTGTCCCCAGAGGGTGCTGGGCACTGACCAGGCTCCCCAGGGAATGGTCCCGGCCCCAAGGCTGCCAGAGCTCCAGGAGTGTTTGGACAATGCTCCCAGGGACGCACAGGCTGGGATTGTTGGGGTGTTGGTGGATGTTCCTTGTGGGTCCCTTCCAACTCAGGAGATTCCATGATTCTGTGAATTCCTTTTGGTCAGGTTGCAGAATCACAGAGTCATGGAATGTCCTGAACTGGAAGGGACAAGGATCATCCAGTGCAGCTCCTGGCCCTGCACAGACACCCCAACAGTCCCAGCCTGTGCATCCCTGGGAGCGTTGTCCAAATGCTCCTGGAGCTCTGGCAGCCTTGGGGCCGGGACCATTCCCTGGTCACCCTGACAGGAGTTCTCCTGTGCTGGTTTGCAGATGCTCACATGGAGTTGGAAAACTTCCTGCCTGCAGCCCTGGCTTCTGGCAGTCTCCTCGCCCGAGTTTGCCACGATTCCTTAGGGATGCTTTGGAATGAATGGCTGCTTCCAACGAAACAATTGCTGAATGCTGGGGATTGGACCCAGCTTTTGGGGGGTGCTGCTGAGTCATGTTCTGGTTTGAAATTCAGGTGAAAGAAGAGGGACTATGACACACAAAACATCAGCGAGGATACTTCCCTCGACTCACGGAATCGTGAAGCTTGGAAAAGGCCTCCAAGGTCATCAAGTCCAACCTTTGACCGAATCCCACCATGGTCACTAAACCGTGTCCCCAGCTGCCACTTCTGCTCATTCTTTGAGCGTTTCCAGTGATGGGGACTCCACCACTGCCCCGGATTTCCCCAGCCAGGTTCCCGTACTCATTTCTGTCTCCAGAAGCAGCTGAGAAGTCTCCAGAGGAATCACAGGCTCTGTGAAAACAAACGGGTGACTCTGGCAATTCCTGGCTCAGCCGAGGCGAGTCCTGAGCCTGGAGTCCCCCTTAGGCAGCACGGCCTTGCAGGAGAGGGGCTTTACATTCCAGGGATTCTGAGAATGGTCTGCCTGTGGGGAAGAGCAGCAAAATGTGGGTGACCGTGCCGTGCTGGGATGTCACCTGCAGCTTTGGAGGGCCTCCAGCTCCCGTGTGCTGCCCACAGGGAGTTTGTCAGTGGGATTGGGGCAGAGCAGTGCAGGGATGAGACACTGCAGTGACAAACCCTCCCTGGCCCCTCTGTCCCATCCCGCTTGTCCTCTGCACTTCCCATGGGAAATGCACCCTTAAACAGCTGAGAAGCCCCCTTGACTCTGTGCCCAACACTGCAGTGAAAGAGGCTCCATCTTTGTACCACCCCTGACAAATCAATACTGTCTGGGCGCTGGAGACCCCAGCTAAATGAAGTGCTAATCATTAATTTAATAGTCAGAATAAAACTCTCAGGCTGTAAAGAGAAAGACCACTCCCCCTCGAAGGTGGATACAGCAGCGAGCAGAAAGACACTTAAAGCTAACATATAATCAAAGAGCTGGGGCATCTGAACTGAGTTTTCTCAGAAGTCTGAAGGCACCTCTCAGTCTTTTCTGTGCTTTGGGCCTGTCTGTGATTTCTCAGATCCAGCAGCTCCCAGTCGAAGCAAAAATTTATTGCGAGGAGAACGTTGATAGCAAAAGTTCAAGTGCTGCAGTCAAAATCTGTTTCCTCTTCTTGGAAAGGCCATGAAAAAAACCCCTCCCCACCAAAAATGCATAGAAATAAAGCCAATAAATGCCTCACTTGGAGCCAGAAAATGAAAGCTAAAAGCTGTGGTTGCTCTGCATCTTAATCTGGATGCCCTGGCTAAGGTTTCGTTTTCCATTAGTGCATTATTTAGCAGCTAAAATGTGAGAGAGGATGGGAGCTGGCAGAGGGAGCCTGTTCTGGAGGGCTTACAGGGCTGTGCTTCCCCCTGCACCCGCACAGCTCACGCCACGTTCAGAGGATCACCGGGAATTCGGGCTCCCCCGGGCGTGAGTGCAGAGGTGGAACATGGGAATGGGGTGGGAAGGGAGAGCCCAGGCCCACCAGGGTGTTTGGGCTGTGTAAGGTTCAGCTGTGGGTGGTACATCCCCTCCAGTGGGATCCCAGCAGTGCCTGTCTGTCCTGCCTGGGGCTGGAACTCCTCCCGTTGAGGAATCACAGAGTCACAGAACATCCTGAGTGGGAAAAGACCCACAGGGATCATCCAGTGCCGCTCCTGGCCCTGCACAGACACCCCAACAATCCCAGCCTGTGCATCCCTGGGAGCGTTGTCCAAACGCTCCTGGAGCTCTGGCAGCCTTGGGGCCGGGACCATTCCCTGGGGAGCCTGGTCAGTGCCCAGCACCCTCTGGGGACAGGAGAACCTTTCCCTGCTCTCCAGCCTGACCCTGCCCTGGCACAGCTCCAGCCGTTCCCTGGGTCCTGGGCAGCTCAGTGCCTGCCCCTCCTCTTCCCCTAGGAATTCCTCCTGTGGACACCTGAGCTCCTTCCCTCCGTGCTGTGCTTCCCCTGGGAGCTGAGGTGTCCTGGAGAACCATCCCAGGACGAGGTGCCACCCGTTCGACAGGAGAGCAGACGACGCTGCTGTGACACGTCCCATCCGTGCCGGCCTGGCAGCACCTCCAGCAGCCTCCAGCCCTCACCCTGACCCTGCAGCCGTGGCTGGGGAGGAAAACCGGACCCCCACCCTTATTTTCTGGTGTTTGGCACATGCCCAGCCATTCCCAGAGATGTGCTGGGAAACGGCGTCCCCAGTGCCAAACCAGGTCTGCACACCGGCTCTCCTCGGTGGGCTCGACAGCCAGGCGGGTGAGAGCTCCAAGAGCTCTTCCCGTGCCTGTTTGTGCCCCGAATCCCCCGTTCCCCGTCCCCTGGGCTCTGCCGGCCCCGCCAGGCACAGGCACGGCCGCGGTGCAGCGCTGCTATCGACGTGCCCCGATATTCATAGCTCCATAAAGCTGTTTTATGGCGCTATAATAACCCTAAATATGGGACTATTGGCAGCAGAGAGTTCGCGGTTCTGAGCGGTCTCTCCTCGGCGGCATAAACACCTCCCAGCCATCGACAGAGGAGCCCGATGGAGTCAGGCAAACAGCAGCTCTTCAATCCCTGCCCCCGCCGCAGCTTCCCGAGCTATCAATATTATCTATCGGAGCCCTTTGTGAGCGAGACATCAATCCGGGCGCTTGTTTCCCGGGAACAAACGCTCTGTTGTGAGCGAATCGCGAAGCAGGGGCCGAGCTCTGCGCTAACGCGTGCCCGGTGCGCGGCGCCGACGGCAGCGCTGGCTCCGCTCCGGGCTCACCCCCGCACCCCCGGACAGCCCCGCGGGAGCGAGCCCGGCGCTGCCTCCCCGCCCTGCTCGGAACCGGCTCTGCACCGCTCCGGGCCCCGCTGACCAGCGCGGGGAAGAGCCGGGCAGGGCTCTCCACTCGGAGCGCCAGAGGAGAATTTTGACGTCTTGCCAGAATTCCTGAAAGAGGAAGGGGGAAAATCCATTTTGTTTTGTTTTTTTCAGGCTGTTGTTATCAGGAGTGAGTGGCGAGCTGTGTTTGCCAGGAGCTGCGAGGCTGGCAGGCTGCTCATCGCCCCTGTGGGGCAGGGATTCTGGACACGCTGCAGGGTTCTCCAAATTCCTGAGGGATCGGAGCCCTCTTCAGGACCTGCTGCAGTCTGGACATCCGGACAGGACTGCCTGGAAAACCCCAGGGGGGACACATGGACCACCGTGAGCCGCCAGCAGCTTTGGGAGCTTCCCCAGCCCCACTGCTCCTTCAGAGGTGCCCTCAGCTCTGGGCCCTGTTTCAACAGGGAAAGCCCCTCGGTCCTTTCTCCCCTCCTTGGGGAGGGGAACAGCTCCAGGGAGCTCTCACAAGATCCTGACAGTGAAGGTTAAGGGAGGTTCCTTCCTGGTTTTCTATTTCCCAAGGCATCACCGTCCTGGTCTGAGGCCAATCCCGCCATGAGCATCAGAAATTCCATCCAATTTAAAGACCAAAAAGTGCCTCCACCGTGAGCTGAAGGGCTGGGGGGACGTTCAGCCTGACTTAAAGCCTCTCCCGTCCTCCTGGAGCTCTTCCTCCCCCTCCAGTGACACACACACTGCAGGGCTGCCGTTCCAGGGATACTTCCAAGTGTGGTTTGCAGAGCTCTGATATTCCCAGCAGCTCCTCGGGAGCACTGCAGAAGGCACCCACCACCCACTCCTCCCCGAGAACAGCAAACACGGCCAGATATTTGCAAGCTGCGTTCGGAATGCTTTGAAACAGCTTCTCCAGTCAATTCTGGTAAAGCTCTCAGTGATCTCCCCCACTCTGAAAACGTTTTCTGTGTTTCAGAGCACTTTGTCACACGTTCACGGGAAGGTGCCCTTCAGAGATGGCTCTTCTGTTGCTTTAGGTGCCATCAAGTTGTCTGTGTGATTCACAGACCCTCTGGAGCTTGAGGAGGAGCAGCCCCAGACAGCAAAAGTCCTTCCACACTCCAGCTGGGGTCCAAGAAGCTCCAGGCCCGCAGCTTTGCAGGGCACAGCCCTTCTCCCCAGGGCTCTGTGAGAGAGCAGAGCGTGGGCAGTGCCAAGAGCCGTGGGAGCTGCAGCAGCGTTCACACGAGGCCTCCTCCTGCTGCTTTGGTGGGAACTCAGTCCCGGGGGCACCAACGCACACACGGAGCTGGGCACCTGCCGAATCCCATTTTCCTGCCCTCTGCCACCTCGGGGTGAGGAACTGCACCCGAGGATTGAGCCTCATCCCGGCTCCTTCGTGGTGTGATTCTGTCCCTGCCTCCCCGTCCTTGGGGCTGCAGTCCAGGGGAAATGGAAGCGTCACGAAAGGAAGAGGCAGGACCAGGAAAGGTGGGAAAGGCATGAGGGTGGGGCACTGCCAAAGGGCCAGCTGGGCTCTGGGCTTGGAAAAACCTGAGGAGGAGGGATAAGGAATCACTGCTCTCCTTGCAGCTGTCGCCCTCCCAGGGTTGTCTCCTCCGTGCCTGCCCTGTTCCTGCACTGCTCCCTGAGCTTCATTCCTGCTAACTGGCAGAGGTGGAGCTGGGACACGGCCTCAGCACCGCGGCCCCGTTCCACAGGGAAAAGGCCCCTTTGGCCCTGCCCATCACCCCTGGGATGCCCAGGACAGCAGCACATCTTCCACACTGCCTCTGCCTCCAGCCCAGCTCCAAACACGCCCAAGGCTGCAGTGCTGAGCAAAAACGGCTGCCTGGACACCAGGAGGAATTCCTCCATGGAAACGGTGGTCAGGCATTGACAGGGGCTGCCCAGGGAGGTTTGGAGTGCCCATCCCTGGAGGTGTCCAAGGAAGGCCCGGATGTGGCACTCAGTGCTCTGGGCTGGGGACAAGGTGGGGATGGGGCACAGGTCAGACTCGATGACCCTGGAGGCCTTTTCCAACCTCAGTGATCCCGGGATTCTGTGAATTAAGCCAAGGTGGTCCTTTCCAGCAGACTCTGGGCAAAGCCCCCAGCCCTGCAGGAATCTCTCAGGGGGAAAAGAAGCCAAAATTGCAGTTCCCGCAGCATGGAAATGCTCTGCAATTCCTGCCTCCCCTCATCCCACCATCCCTGAGCTCCCGACCACTCCAATGCAATTCTCACATCCCCTCATCCTGCATTCCCAAGCCCAGTGCAGTTCCTGGCTCCCCTCATCCAGCATTCCCGAGCTCCCAGCCAGTCCAGTGCAATTCCTGACTCCCCTCATGCCTCCATCCCTGATCTCCCGCTAAAGCCAATGCAATTCCTGCCTCCCCTCATCCCGCATTCCCGAGCTCCCGGCCACTCCAACACAATTCCTGGCTCCCCTCATCCCCCCATCCCTGAGCTCCCGCCGCTCCCGTGCAGTTCCAGCCGTGCCCGCACAGATGGCGTCGGGCACGGCGGTGTGAGCGCGGCTCCGTGGGGCCGGCGGGGCTGTCCACACACATCCACACCCCAAAAGGCCTCTTTGGGCAGCGGGCAGCGCTCGGGGGCTCCAAGGATTTCTCTGCGTTTCGTGCTCAGCTCTGCCAAATCAAGCCCCGCTTCAGCGCTGTCACCCGGCATCATCTCCTGCCTTGAAATCCCCGTCTCCCTTAAAATCCCCGCTGGGGGCTGGGACTGCTGCCTGTGCGCCCTGGTTGGGATAAGAGCAGCTCCGCTGTGGGATGCGCCTGCCCCGGGTGGGCTCCGCGCCCCCTGCCCGCTCCCCCGGGGGCTGCCCCGCTGCTTCCCTGAAACTTGTCCTGTACTTCGCTTGGAATGCAGCAGGGAGTCAGAATGACGCCCACTGTTCCCTTCTATTCTTGGCCCTCCGCTTCCCTCACCTCCCAACCAAAATCTGTTCGCCTTCTGAAAATGGCTTTTCTTTTCTGACGCGAGAAAGCAGCTCTCCCACGGGGGTTGTGGGGCCGGGGGCTGGCACTCGCCTGCTCCCGGCGGCCCGGGGTGGGCGCTGCCCCTTCCCCTCCCCGACCCCTCTCTCCAGCCACGCTCGGGTGCCCGGGGCCGCTCTGCCTGGTGGCTGCAGTTCTGTGTCTCTTCCAATCCGGGTTTGTGGAATTCGTCGCCCGCTTTGTGCCAACGCCGCTAAATTTGCTGGATTGTTGCTGGGAATTGGTGGCGTGTCCGTGTTTTCCCGCCTGCGATTGCCGGGCGAGGCGGAACGCGCCGTTTGTCCCCTCTCCAAGCGTCTCTGTCGAATCAACAAGAACAGATTATTCATCTGCTGCGGGAAGCTAATTGCAAACAGTCAGAAAACACAGCATTGTTTCACTGGGAAGGAATGGGCAGCACCGGCTCGGCCCCGTTTGGCACCACGGCTCAGACCCGGGCTCACCCCGGAGCTCAGCCCTCCTGCCAGCACCCTCGGGTGGCCCGAGGGCTGCCCACGAACAGGACACGGTGCTGAGCAGGGCAGCGGCTCAGCCCCGCTGTTCCCAGCCCAAGGAGCACCCGCAGCGCCAGCAAACCCTGGAGCTCCCATCCGGGCACGTCTGTAACATCTGCACCAGCCCCCCGAGCCTCTGAGCCTGAAGTGTGGGGGGAATCCGGGGGTGCTCTTCCGTGCTTTGAGGGCTCTGGAATGAAAAAACCCCAAACCGGCATCCTGGTGCTGCCCATCTTATCTGCTCAGCCAAGAGGGGGCACAAAGAGCAGCCCCAGGAGCCAGGGCACGCAGGAGGCTCACGGAGGCACCTGCGGGTTCAGAGGTGCGGGAGGGCTTGCTGGGGATGTGCCTCGTGTGCCTCGTTCTC
Organism: Ptilonorhynchus violaceus; assembly: GCA_013397565.1. Taxonomy (NCBI): domain Eukaryota; kingdom Metazoa; phylum Chordata; class Aves; order Passeriformes; family Ptilonorhynchidae; genus Ptilonorhynchus; species Ptilonorhynchus violaceus. The sequence continues at coordinate 342,538 of VZRJ01006768.1, read as the reverse complement.
ACAGCATCCTCCAGCACTCCGGGTGGGCCCTCAGCTCCCAGGACACACATCGATGACACTCACCCTGCAGGAGCAGCGTGGCCTGAGCGTCCTGAGTGCCTGCCCCTCCCCCAGGGCCGGCCAGCACAGCCTCGAGGGGCCCTGGATCTGCGGGAGATGGGAACAAGGACGCTGCATTCCCGCTCCTGGTGCTGCTGCCAGAGTCTGAGTGGAGCAGCTGCTTTGCGGAGAGTCAAGCGTGCACTGGAAGGAGCTGATTTCCACGGGCCGCTGAGCCTTCCCACAGAGCTGCATTCTGTTTGCCTCCAGCCTTCTGTCTTTTCCTGAAAACCTCTTGCTTTGGGGAGCTCCATGGGCACTTTGTTTTTCCCGGGGACACTCTGCAGGAACAGGTTCCCGGTTGTCACTTCGGTGTCTCCACTGCACCGTGGAAGGGCAGGGCCCCCAGATGAGTGGGGTTCAGGATGTGGCCTAACACCAGGAGGTCTTCTAGGCTCAGGCCACTGCCAGAACCACACTTCCCTCCCACCGCTCACAGCAGGTTTTTGCCAAAATGCTCAATTCCATGACTTTCATTTGCCGCTTCCCCTGTGGAATCGGGTGCCCAAACGTTCACCTGCCCTCTGCCAGCAGAGCAAAGCCGTGGCCTTGACAGGGATATTCCTAAAGCCTTCATTAAGAGCTGCTTGAACAGCACTGCCAGCATCTCCTAGGGGTTATTTCTTAAAGCTGAAATATTTTTGTAGAGCCTTGGAAGCTTCAGCACATGCCCTGGAAACCTCTGTGGTCCGGAGCAGCAACAACGCCCCAGGAATGCTGTGCCTTGGTGATCAGGGTTAGCTGGGCTTTAACTCCAGCAGCTCCAAAAGGGCAAACCCTGGCATTTGTTGGGATCGTGGGAGTTTGGAACCATAATTGCCAAACTGGATCAAAGACAAATCCACCAGATTTGAGCTCACTGTTGGAGTATTCCAACACTCCTCGGAGTACAGAGCAAGTTTCAGCTTAGAAAAATGGGTTTGAGAAAGTCCAGCTTGCCACAGGTTCAATCCAGGTGATGTCTGGGGTCGTGTTTAATCGAAAACCTCCTTGGAGCGTGAGCAATACTCTGGTTCTCCAATCTTCTGCCCGGTTTGGCACAATCAGGAACGGAAAATTCTGCTCTGCACTTTGCCCTTCCCTGCAGTCCCCACATCGTGTTTTCAGGGAAACACACGCTGGAATTTTGTTTACTTGTTTAATTCTAACCAAAGGAGACAAGGTTGCCTCGCAGCTCTCTGTGGAACACCTCAGTGTGCTCCAGCCCAGTCTGCTGCTGCCCATGGTCAGGTTGGACACTCGGGACTGCACTAAAAGTGCCAAAAACTAAAGAGCCAGACTGTGGCCTCTGGAGACCCACGGGGCACCCCCAGCCAGTGGGACAACGCTGCCCAAACCTGGCCTGTCCCAGCTGCAGATCCCGCCCGGGAGGAGCCAGGAGCAGCTCGAGCCAATCCTTGCAGATAACTGAACAAATAATCACTGCTACACCCCAGCTTCCCATCTCGCACCTGCCTCCAGCTCCATATGTTTCTCTTCTCCATGTGCAGCTTTTCTGCTCTTTAGCCAGTTTCTCCACCACCAAGCCATGCCAAGTGCCATGCCAAATCCCATGCCAAATCCCATGCCAAGTCCCAGACTCCTCGGAAATGGTGCAGGGGCGTGGGGCACCGAATCGCTGCCATCCCTCAGGCACAGCTGCTCACGGCTCCCCTCGCCTGGGCTCAGGGGTGTTTGTGCTCCTGTGCCCCCAGGGAACCTCAGGCTGCTCTTGGGGATCCCATTCTTCTTCAGGACCGATTTCTCCTCCTCAGGCTCTTTGGAAGGTTTCCAGAGGATGGCTGGGCACAGTTCCTTGTGCCTCACACAGCCCCCAGCACACCCAGTGCCCTTTCACTGTGCCACACCACGGTGAGCACATCTCCGTGTCCCTCATGGTCTGGCCCAGCGTGAAGTTGTGATTTGCCCCTGCCCTGCCCTGCTCCCCTCTCCCTGTGTGCTCTCCTCTCCCCCATTCCCCATCCCGCCTCTGCCTTGGTTCCAGGGTGGCTCCTTTTCCTCTATCTCTCTGACAACGGCAGCAGGGAGAGAGGAAAGGTCCAATTTTTGGCCTGGAATAGCCTCACCCTCACTACCTTTGGACAACCCATGGAGCTGGTCCAGGTTTGGTAGCAAATCCCCATCAGCTGGTGGAGATAAGAGCTGGGCAGGTGTTGATAGGACACCCTTATCAGTCTCACATCCCTGGGCCTGCCCCAACACAGCCCTGCTCAAGGTACAGGAGCATCCCCGGAAATCTTTGCAGGCCCTGGAGATTTTCAAGTTAAGACATGAGCTAGAGGAGTAATCTGAAATGAATAATTTATTTTGGTGAATTTTCCTTCCCTCTGTTTACAGATTGTCTGGGAGCAGATTGCAGCTTTCGCACCTCGATTCATTATTGGAAACTATTTGCAGATAGTTCCCGGTCTGCAACTCATTTGCTAGCTCTGTTGGGAGCACTGCAGATCCGAAAGCAGAGCTGTTGTGACTGGTCAGGTGGTGCTGCCACGCTCTCCTTCCTCCGTGACATCTCCGTGACGTTCGGATCGGGGCTGCAGGGGCAGCTGCTGCTCCCAGCCACAAGCTCCGTGCTCATTTTCCGCCGCTGCCCTCCAGGAGCCTTCCCGCAAGGCCCTGCAGCTGCCCCTGCCGGGACTGCCAGCGGCGCTGGGAGAGGGAGTCAGCCTTGAAAATACAGGAGGGACTGGAAAACACACAAACAAACACACACACAAACACACAAACACACAAACACACAAACAAACATACAAACACACACAAACATACAAACACACACAAACATACAAACAAACACACAAACACACAAACAAATATACAAACACACACAAACATACAAACAAACACACAAACACACACACAAACACACAAACACACACAAACACACACACACACACACAAACACACACACAAACACACAAACACACACAAACACACACACAAACACACACACACACAAACAAACATACAAACAAACACACAAACATACAACAAACACACAAACACACAAACAAACATACACANACAAACACACAAACACACACACAAACACACAAACACATGAACCAACAAACACCACGCCAAGGAGGAGAGGCCACGTCCCAGCAGCAATGTCCATCCCAGACGCCATCCCAGCGTTGACACTGCTCCCTTGGAGGCAAACACAGCGCTGACCCCTCGAAGAACACGTGGGTAACAGCCCAGCCCATCACGTGCTGCCCCTGGGAACGGCAGAGCCCCTGGGAAGCAGAGCTCGGAGCAGTTACAGGGCCGGGAAGGTGACCCAAGCTGGATCCCGCCGGTGTGACTGGGATGGAGCTGCTGCTCTCAGGACCCTTCCCGCTCCTCGGGCACTGTGTACAACTCACGTGCTGCTGACCCAGGGACACCCACAGGAGACAGGCAGCAGCTCTTACTCAGGGGTGCTGGGAGGGCTTTCCATCCCAAATGCCTGCCCGGTTTGGGTTCTGTGTTCCCCTGGAGGTTTGGCACTCACCAGGGGGGATGGGAGCTGCCAGTGCAGACAGGGAGAGGCCGTGGCTGTGCTGGGCTCCCATGGCCCAGCTCCCTGTGGCCGGCTCACCCCAGCCCTCCTTCCCTGCACAGCCAACAGCCGTGGAATGCACAGGGCTGCCCTGGCTCAGCTCTGGGGAGGAGCAGCTTTCTCTTGGTCCACGGTCAGACTCTGCTGCAGCTCCCCCGCTGCCCTTGGCTCCCTCTGCACGTGCAGAGTGTCTGGGGGGGTTGATCCCAGCTGGATTCCAAGTGCCCACCAACGCTGCTTTATCAGTGCCCTCTGCAATGGGATAGGGGAGAGATAAGACAGCAAAAGGTTCCTGAGCTGAGTCAAGCACCAGGACAGGTCCCTCCCCGATCACTGTCACGGCCACAACAGACGGAATTGGGGCTGTTGATTGAATTTAGTACCAACCAAATCAGAGCAGGATCATGGGAAGTAAATCTTAAAGAACCAGCTTTTCCCCACCCCTCCCTGCTTCCTGGGCCCTCCCTCCTCCCCCAGAGGCACAGGAAGATGGGAATGGGGGTTATGGTCAGTTCATCCCACGTTGTTCCTGCTGCTGCTCAGGGAGAGGAGTTGGAGCCCTTCTCCTGCCCAGCGTGGGGTCCCTCCCATGGGACACAGTTCTCCAGGAACTTCTCCAACGGGAGTTCATCCCACGGGAAACAGCTCTCACCGAACTATTGCAACGTGGGTCACTCTGCCACGGGGCCACAAGCCCTTCCAGCAAACCTGACGTGGAGCTGCTGGAGCCAGTCCAGAGGAGGCCACGGAGCTGCTCCCAGGGCTGGAGCCCCTCTGCTCTGGAGCCAGCCTGGGAGAGCTGGGGGTGTTCACCTGGAGAGGAGAAGGCTCCAGGGAGAGCTCAGAGCCCCTTCCAGTGCCTAAAGGGGCTCCAGGAGAGCTGGAGAGGGACTTGGGACAAGGGATGGAGGGACAGGACAAGGGGGAATGGCTTCCCAGTACCAGAGGGCAGGGATAGATGAGATATTGTGAAGGAATTGTTCCCTGTGAGGGTGGGGAGGCCCTGGCACAGGTTGCCCAGAGAAGCTGTGGCTGCCCCTGGATCCCTGGAAGTGTCCCAGGCCAAGTTGGACGGGGCTTGGAGCCACCTGGGATAGCGGAAGGTGTCCATGCCCATGGCAGGGGTGGGACTGGATGGGCTTTAAGGTCCCTTCCACCCAAACCATTCTGGGATTCTCTGATTGTTCCCAGTTGCTTCTCAGTCAGTGTGGGGTGGGCTCAGGGCAGCTCCAAGCCGGGTGCCAGCCCTCAGCCAGGTGAGTCTCCCCAGGGAAGTGGAGCAGCTTTCTGCAAGAAACGCCTGAATAAATCCGTGGCTCTTCCCGCACAGCCCTGCCACGCTCTGAAGGATTCCTGGCACATCCCAATCTCAGCAGCGCCGCCAGGACCAGGTGGGAGCCTGTTCCGAGAGGGGATTGATGTGTCAGGCTGGAGCGGGGCTGGGATGATTTACAGGAACAACTCGTCCACGCCGACCCCATTGCTCAGGCAGGAGAGGCCTGAAATGTGAGCGAAATCACGGAGCGGGAGCCGGGAGGGCCATAACTCACTCCCGGGGAAGCAGCATCCCGGGGGAATCGCTGCCCGTGCAGGGGGAGGCACTGACAGAGGGGAAGCTTCGCTCCCCCTGCCCTGCCCATCCAGGCTCTGCAAGGCTCTGGAGCAGTTTTTCGTGGCAAAAGGAGCAAACAGCCCGTGGAACAACACAGACCATCCGTGCCTTTTCCTGAACTAATTTCCCCTAACGAGCTGGGGGAGCTGGCAGAGATGGAGTGCCCTGCCTGCCGGGGCTGGAGCCAGGCAAGGCTCACACCAGGGCTCAGGAGCAGCCAGCAGCTCCCTGGCACGTCCTGTGTCACTGCAAGGGATCCGGGAGTGGCCGGTCATGCCTCAGTCCTCTGGTCACCGGGCTGTCCCTGCCCTGTGCTGGTCCCGTGCAGCCGCTGAGGTGCTCTGGTACCCAGGGCACATCCGACTGCAGGGAAGGAACCAGACCTGGCAGTCACCTCTTGTGGGCTGGGAGGGACCCACAGGATCACCCAGTCCAGCTCCTGGCCCTGCACAGACACCCCAACAATCCCAGCCTGTGCATCCCTGGGAGCGTTGTCCAAACGCTCCTGGAGCTCTGGCAGCCTTGGGGCCGGGACCATTCCCTGGGGAGCCTGGTCAGTGCCCAGCACCCTCTGGGGACAGGAGAACCTTTCCCTGCTCTCCAGCCTGACCCTGCCCTGGCACAGTTTCATGTCAACTACTAGTATATATTTTATATTTATATATATTTGAAGTGCAGGTAGGATGATCCGATCTCGGGACTCTGCTCTGCTGGAAGAGCCACTCTGGCAGCACAGAACTTCTCTGCCCGCTGCTGAGCATCAGTTCAGGCCCTGGAAATGGAGCACGAGCTGTGCAGGGTGGGTGGATCCTGTCAGCACAGACCATCCTCGTGTGCTCACCTGGCTGGTGTGGTGCCTCCCTGTGCCTCCCAGCCCGCAGGGGCCGTGTTCCAAGGCTGTGTTCCAGCTGCTGGGAATGCCCAGAGCAGAGCTGGGATCTTTGTACCCTTCATAGAAGTCAACAGGCAGAGGGTGTCAAACATAAACTTTGTCAACAGTCCCTGGGTCTGGGGAGCCCTTTGGGTTTTGTATTTGGGAGTCTGCCCCACGCTGTGCCCTGGCTGTCCCCGGGGCAGGTGGACACTGCTTTGAGAGGATCCTCTTGGGTGTCCGAAGGATGGCTCTTCCAGAGGTCCGGAGGGATCATTACCAAACGGAGAAGGTCACATTCCCTGAGCTGCTGCTGGCCCAGGCTCACATCTGCTCCTGCCTCCTGCAAGCACAGGCAGTTCCACAGCCTGGCAGAGGCACAACACAGAGTCCCAGAAGGGCTTGGGTTGGAAGGCACCTCAAGAGATCATCTTGTCCCAACTCCCCTTCCACTTGAGAGAGCAAAACTCCTGATCTTTCAGTGCCCTTTTTGTGCCTCCTTGCTCCTCTCAGAGAGGTTTTCAGGTGCTCACAGCCACATTGGACACTGGACAGATGAAGCCACAAGGCCACGGGGGAGAAAGGCAAAAAGCCTTCTCTGGACCAGCACGAGCTACACTTTATTTGGGATTGGGAGTCAAAGTGGGAGCCCACTTTTCAATTGGGATTCAGGAGTTAATTCCATGAGGCTCCGTTAGAAAAAGAGGTGGGCGTGAGCACAGTGAAGGGCAATGACTTCCCATTTCATGTGCCCTCTCTCTTTCCCCTCATCCATCTCTCTCTTCCATCTCAGTGCCCACAGACCCCGGAATGTGCCCCAAACACGTCGGGGCCCCGTGCTCCCAGCCCCAGGTCCAGGAGAGCAGGGGAAGGGCTGACACTTTGCAAACAAGACTCCCAACACGAAGGAAGAGAATTGATCCGAGTGCGATTAAGCATTAGGTAGAGACGAACACATAATTATCCAGTCAAAGCGAGGCGTCTTCATCTCGGGGAATGCTGGCTCCTCTCCAAGAGCTGCACGGAACTGCTCGCACCGCAACTGCACCCCAGCTCCTGCCGGAGATCTCCTGCTCGGGAGACCCCTCCTTCACCCAGTCCTTGCTGGACAACACCTGGATTGTGGAGCGATGGGAAGCACAGCTGCCCAGCACGAGGCACAAGGGGAGAGCCAGTTCCCCACGCCGTGTCACACCAGCCTGGAAGCGGAGCCGGCCCGAGGCCGCCGTGGAGCATCCCGGCGTGCCAAGGTCACAGCCACCACGCTGCCTCGTGCCGACCTCTGTGGAACAGCTGCTGGGTCCCAAAGCAGCCCCCAGAGGAGCAGGAATCTGCGGGAACAGCGAGCCCTAGCCCTGTACAGATGTGCTCTCTCCGTCTCCAGATTAACCTTTCAGAAATGTCAGCCAAACAGCCACACGCAGCCGCCGCCTCCCCGCTAGAACCTGTAATTTTCGGCCCTGTGACTACAGCTTCAATTAACTCCTTCAGTGCTCCCGCTCACCTTCCGGCCCTCTCCCAGGAAATTCCAGCTCCAGGGTCCTTTCTTCTGCAGCTGTTTTGATGCCCTGCACGTCGGTGACCTCTCCCTCCTGCTGCACCGCTCGGGATGGCAGAGTCAAAGGGCACTGCTGAAACAGGAGTGCTGCAAGGGGTGTTCGAAGCGAGGAGCAGCACTCGCCTGACCTGCGGTAGCTGGGCGGCCACTGCAGAAATAGCAGAGCAGGGCAGGATCATCCTCCCTCCCGGAAGGTGTCCGTAAATCAACAACAAAGTCTGCTGCCAGCAGATTGCACGGGAGCGTTCTTTGTCTCTTCCCACACCTCACCTATGCTGGCATTCCCAGAAAACTCTTCTGTTCCTTCAGAGCAGACCTGGCACGGACTGGCCCGACAGAGAGCTGTGTCCCGGCTGTGTCCCCGCTGAGGGCCCAGCCTGGGGCCCTGTGGGCACGGTGCTCCCTTGGCAGCTCGTTCATCGAGTGCTGTGCTGTTCACTGAGTGTGTGCAGGGCTCCTGGAGAACACAGGACGGGCAGGATCCAGCTGGGAGTCACTGGGAAAGAGAGGGCAGGGAGCATGCAAGGGGTAGAGAAGGTCAGTGGATGCCTAATGTGGGATGCAGGTAGGAGTGTGTGCTGGAGGATTCGGGAATCACCTCTGCACCTTTCGTTCCGGAGGGGCAGGAAGTGGTCAGAGGGCCAGGGAGCCCCAGCCCTCCCCGGGTGCCATCTGCCCTCTCCAAGGACTGCAGGAAGGGCTGCAGGCATTCGGCTGCGCAGAACTTCCTCTTCAGACAGTTCCAGGGTGTCTGGACAGTTCTCCTGGATCACTGGCATTTCAAAGGTCTGCTGGAAGGTGTCCCTGCCCATGGCAATGGGGTTGGAATGAGATGAGCCTTACGGTCCCTTCTAGCCCAAACCATCCTGGGACTCTAAGCCAGCACCTTTGGCCAACTGGGCTGAAGACTGCTGCACAAATAAAGCCCAGCCTTAGTAAATCACCTCCACCTGGCTCAAATATCCAGTCAGGTCTGCCTTTGATTGCATTTCTTTTTTCCATGGATGAGTGTGGTGTCAGTGTGAGGCACCTACAGGCCGTGGGTGAGGGGAGAGGGTTATTGCACTGGCAGAGACGGTTCCCTGGCTCACCTTGGAGGGATGCTCCATGGAAAGCTGCAACCTGGGCAGGCCTTGGAGAGATGTGGTTGTGACACCAGCCCAGAGTGCAAACTGACAGAGATGGCCAATACTGGGGTGACAAACCATAAACGAGGAATGAATGTTCAATAGCATTTATATACCTGGGTGTACAGGGGTAAAGTTATATACACACATTGTACAAAGAATCTCAGACTGGTTTGGGTTGGAAGGGACCTTAAAGTCCACCCAGTCCCACTCCTGCCATGGGCAGGGACACCTTCCACTAGCCCAGGCTGCTCCAAGCCCCATTCAGCCTGGCCTTGGACACTTCCAGGGATCCAGGGGCAGCCACAGCTTCTCTGGACAACCTGTGCCAGGGCCTCATCATCCTCACAGGGAAAAATTTCTTCCTGACATCCCATCTATCCCTGCCCTCTGGCAGTGGGAAGCCATTCCCCCTTGTCCTGGCACTCCAGTTCCTGAAGAAAAGTCCTTCCTCAGCTTCCTTGCAGCCCCTTCAGATCCCACACAACCTTCTCTTCTCCAGGTTGAACAATCCCAATTCCCAGCCTGTCTCCATAGGGGAGGTGCCCCAGTCCCCTTAACAACCTCATGGCCTCCTCCAGACTCGCTCCCACAGTTCCATGTCCTGTATGCTGGGGGCACCAGGACTGCGTGCAGTATTCCAAGTGGTGTTTCACATGGATACAGACACATTCACGTTATACAGAGGTGTGGTGGCAGCTGAACCTCTGACTAGTGGGGACAGAGCCACCACGTCTCCATACTGTGGATGTTCCCCTTTCCCTGGCACCATCCTTCCCTCCTCCTTCCCCCACCGAGCAAATGAGTTCATTTAATAAAAATCCGTCTTTCTGCTTCCCAGGACAGCTGCGGGTGGGATCTGCCCGTGCAGGAGCTCTTGTCCCTCCAGGCCAGGGAAGGCTGGTGGAGGACTCAGCAGGATGGGAATCCAGCTTCACCACGCTGCATCTCAGCGTGCTCTGGGTAAACTGAGGCAAGCTGCCGTCCCTCCTGCCCGGGGGAGGGTGATCCCAAAGGGCAGGGATGGCGCGTGGCGAGAGGGCTCAGACACAGGAGGAGCTCGCTCTCCTTCGGGCTGTACCCGAGGGCCTCTCGGACATCCCTCCCTGGGGAAGGCGGCAGCTCCGCGCCCGCAGAAGCACAATCTGGCGAGGAAGAGGAGGCACCGCGGGTTCGGGTGTCTCTCGCCGCCTCCCCGAGCGCAGATCCAGAGCAGGGGAAATCGCCCGCCGAGGCCCCCGGCGCCTCCCGCGGGGCTCCGAGCCGCGGCCCCGCGGCGCCCGGGGCGGTGCGG
>VZRJ01006768.1:315360-331126 GCA_013397565.1 Ptilonorhynchus violaceus | reverse complement strand
CTGCGCCGGGGAGAGGCGCGGAGCGTTCAGCGTGGCACAGCCGGTGTCTGCGTGAAACAGCCCCTTTTCCATGGACTTTGGCCCTAATCTTTGCTTCCCGGCTCCCGGTGTGCGGGCTGGGGCTGGGGCTGGACTGGCACAGGGGCCGGGGGCTGCGGCGGCTCTCGGAGCCCCCCGGTCCCGCCGTGCCGCGGCCGCTGGCGGTGGCTCCGGGGGAGCCGAACCGCAGCCGCAGCTCGGAGGGACGCTCGCTGTGGGGTGCGGGTTCAGCCCGCCCCGAGCAGCGTGTGCCACCCAGGTGTGTGTGCGGGGAACCCAGCCCGCGGGTGGCAGGTTTTAACTGGAGGGATCAGCCCCTCGTGGAGCTCCAGGGCTGGCCAGGCTGCCGGGCAGGGGAGATTCGGGCACGCAGAGCTTCCTCCCGCACGGAGCCTGTTCCCGGCTGCGCTGTCTCCAGCCTGCTTCCCGTTCCCATCGGTGACACAGATACAATTCTCTTTTCCTTTCTGCTTTGGAGGGCACTGTGGCTGATTTATTTGTGCTGATCAAAGGACACATCCAAGCTGTGATCCGCGCGGCACACCGCCTCCTCGAGAGGCTTTGTGTCGATCTGAAACCCGAAATGGCCAATTTATTCCCGCTTGGGGAACACCACGGGAGCGGGTTGCGGTGCCAGCTTCTCCCGGGGCCCTGAGGGGATGCTGCTGGCTGAGGCTCCATTTGCCGTGCCCGGCGCAGGGGCTTGCCCGGCGATGTGCACCCGGCGGCTCCGTGCTGTGCTCGGGCTGCTGCTGGGGCTGGGGGTCCCTGCCGGGGGCTGGGGGTGCCCGGCACAGCAGCATCCGGGGGCTGGGTGTGGTACCGCCGCCCCGAGCCCCTCTCCCCCCGTGCCCGATCCTGCTGCAGCACCGCACTTTCTCCACGCCGTGACATTCCCGGCTGCCGCCAGCACCGTGTGGAACAACACGGAGGATAATGAAATATAAAAACTGTGTTACAACGACTTTATTTATAGAACAAGGCTTTGAGGGGTTTGGGGCTGAATTATTTCCTTCGTTCGTGCAGTTTATGAATTGCTCCTGTGAGGGGCTGGGGAGCCTGGGTTGCTGGCAGCTTCCACCGGCGAGTCCTTATGAACCTTGGAGATTATGTTTAGCTGAGTGACCATCCTACTGTATCTGGACTACATTTCCCACTGAGGGCTGCCAGGATGCTTCAAGTGCCTTGTAAGCCAGAAATAGCCACCAGGGGCAGCTGGACAGGCAGAGCTTTCCCTGTTCTCAGCACTTGCTGCCTTATTAACACAATTCATTTTTACTGAAAAAGGGCTTTCCATGCTATTCTTTTTTTTTTTTTTAATGAATACAAACCCCTGTAAAATGAGAACCTACATCAACATCAGAGACCACTTATTCACCGATGTGAGAGCAGCTCTTTTTTTTTTTTCTTGAGAGAAAACACCATTCATTGTATGATTTTGTATTTTCTGTCTTTATAATGTTAATTTTTTATCAAGGGGCCGCTGCATTTTCTGGGCTTTGTCCCCCCTTCCCCAGCAGGCAGCACAGAGCTCAGACCATCAGGGACCCATCAAAGGCTGTGTTTGGAGAGGGTTTCTGAAAAGGGATGTGCTCAAAGAGAAATTTTAGGGCAAAAAAGGTGGAGGTGCTGTGGCACCACTCGGTGCCGGGGCCTTGAATTGGTGCAGATGCCGTGGTGTTCCTGCCGGATCTGTGATGTTTTCCCAGACAAAGCTGGTCCAGAGGATGAGTTAATGAGAAGCAGTGAGAAAGTGCTGTGGGCTGTGGGCAGCACGTGCTGAGCTCCACGGCACAGGGAGCTGAACAAGCCGGGTCCCGCATTAATTCCCTCCATCCCCTGCTCGGGAGCTCTGGGCTTGGCTTGGGAAGAGCTCCTGGGAGCCTGCTCTGTCCATCGAGGAGTGGTGGGAGGGAGCAGGAGCCACTGTGGGAAGGAGTGAGGGACAGTGTGTTACACAACGCGGCTCCCTCTGCTCTCCCTGCTCCTGCCCTGCCCCGGGGCTCGGGATGAGAGGGCAGGGGAACGGCTGTGGCTCCATCCGCTCATCCCAGTGGCTCACTGTGGAGCTGGGAGCTGGCAAGGGACGTGGGGGTGCACGACTGACATCCCACATTCCTTGTGCCAGCCAGTGGCTGCTCAGGCAGGCCCTGTGCTGTGCAATCTCTGACACCACCAACGACTTGGGCCATCGAGCCTTCCAAAGGAACAAGCGGAATCCGCACAATCCAGCAGCACAGACGTGGAATTCCCACGTTTTGGGGCTCGGAAGCAGCCAGGACACTGTGAGCTGGGGGCAGGGAAAGGGAAGGATGCTCCAGAGGCTGCTGCACACCCTGCAGCACAGGGATGCTGGCTGTGGGCAGCGCGCCTGCCCTGGGAAGGGCTGTGTCTTCCTTCCCTTCCCATCCTCCCGAGCCGCGTGGAAGGAGAGGGAAAATCGGTTGATCCAGAGCCTCGACACAAAGCGGGACAAGGCAGATTGCAAAGAGCCCAGCTCTAATCTCTGCTCCGAGCCTGCACTCGGCTGCTGTGCCAGCAGCTCCGGCAGCTCAGCCCCGCCGCGCTGGGAGCCCATCCCGCCGGAAAGGCTGGAGCCGCAGCCCCAGGATTCACCCCGCAGGGAGAAGGAAGGAGTCGCTCTAATTAGGTGTGCGTCTCTTCCCCTTGGATTTGCGGTGCTTTCTGCTGCTGTCACCTTCATTAAGACAAATCTCCCAGTGCCAGGCGCCTCTTTTGATGTTCCTAAAGAGGTTTCCTCGTCACGCGGGAGGCACGGACACGGTGGAACAGGAGTATCCTGCCCCACTGCACACGGGGGCTGGCAGAGGCAGCAGCTCAGCGTGGGGCCTGCGAGGGCTGAGACTTTCTGGGGGGGCTTCTCCCTCTGTCCGTGTGGAAAGCTCTGTGCTGTGTCCTGGAGCCGGATGGATCCATCTGGGGTTTGTGAGTAACAGGGTTTCAGGGCTGCTCCATCGCAGACACACAGAGCTGTGGGAGGGAGGAGTGAGGCTTGTGATACACAAAGCCCAGCCTCTCCTCCCCGTTCCTGCTGTGGTTGCAACTCCTGGAGGCTTCCAGAGGCTGAGGGAAAAGGGGACAATTGCACCGAGAAGTCTTAATCAGCTAAAAGAGGCCGAGGGTGGATCCCGCCGTGCCTGCGCGGAGGCGCCCCAGGAATTCGTGCAGAGTTTGCTCAAATGTGCAAACTCACCTGAGCCCCAGCTGTGCCTCCCTGAGGCTGCTGGGACCCCCAGAGGGGTATGGAGGGGCAGATTCCCGGCTGTGAGCTGTGCAGGGGGGTGTGTGGGCTCGGGGCAGGGTGGCACCGGGTCCCACGGGAGTTTCCCATGCTGGGGGTGCAGCTCAAGGCCAGGCCCTGCAGTGTGGGCAGAGCACCCCTCGTGGTGTGGGACAGGCTCTGGCCATGCTGACTTTGCTTTTGGAGAGCTCCTAGAAGACCTCTGGAGTCTGGGCCTGGCTCTGCTTTGGACTCCTTTGCATCCTTGACCAGGTCACAGAGCCTTTCTGTGATGTGGTCTCAGCTTTTCCAGCCCTCGGAGAGTGATGCTGAAATATCTCCCAGGGGACCCAGGATTTGCTTAAACTCAGCCCAGAGCTGACCTGTGGAGGTCTGTGCAGTCACAGGTCCCCTCCTGAGCAGTGACACAGTGTCGGGTGACAAGAGTGATGGTGATCTCCTCGGGGTGTTGCTGCATCCACAGCGGGTTTGTGTGTCTGGGCCGACCCTCCTTCCTCCCAACCTTCACACTGGAGCTGATCAACAGCCCCAGCAGATTTTACAGCATTTATTGTCCCTCTCCTGGAACCAGGGGACTAGAAAAGCGCTCGAGTTTAATTTTGTGTCCTTCCTGGTTGTCAAGGAAAGCAGAAACACTCCACAAGCACATGCAAAGCATCAAGGAAGCTGGAAAAGAAAACACTCCAGTGCTGGGATTTTGAGTTCTGTTTCTTGGGAGCTCGGGATTTTGAGGCATCACCATGGTGGCTCTCAAGTAGCAGCCAGCCAGCAGTGCTGGGTCCTGTCTGTGTGGGGCAAGGCAGGGTTACTGAACCTTGGCTTTCATGAAATCATGGAACAGCTTGGAGGAATCACGTGGATACACCTGGAGTACCCCTGGGGGGATCTAAAGGATCTCTTGCTCAAAGCACAGTTGATTTCAGAGCCAGGCCTGGTTGCTCACAGGCTTGTCCTGCCCAGGATGGACGTCCTTCCAAGGATGGATGTCTTTCCAAGGATGGATGTCTTTCCAAGGATGGAGATATCCTGTCCTCCTCCATAGCTCAGATTTCTTGGCCTGTTTGTCCAGGGCAGCCCAAGCCCTTTGTCACCCGGCCTGGGTCAGCACCATGAGTGGCCCCTGTCCCTTTGGTGTGGTCGGGGTACCCAGGTCTGCCCCTGGGCGTGGCAGGGGTGAGCAGCAGGGATGGGGAACATCGTGCCGGGTCCCTGGGAGTTCAGAGCAGGTGCCAGGGGAGGTGCCAAGGAGGACTGAGAGCAGGGGTCACAGCCAAGGACCCTGGCAGGGACACTCAGGAGGGCAGCAGACACTTCCAGACATTCTCCTGGGGCTGTGTTTGCCTTGCTGGCTGCTCTGGGGACGGAGCCCCCGGCCACGTTTTCCGTGGACTGGTTCCAGCTGCCCCAGCCCGGTGTCCCACATCCATGGTAATTACAGCAGAGATTCCCCGGAGCTCTGTAGTCCTCAGATGCACTCCAGGTTTCCCAGCAGAGGCCTCTCTGAGGACACACCACCACGGCCAGGTCCCAGCATCCTGGAGGTGCTGGTGGGAAAGGCCCTCTGAAGGGCGTGGAACGGGGCTGTTGCACATCAGATCTGGTCTGCCCTGGATTTCTCTGCCCAAGCTTTGGAAACCCCCGGTGATGGATCCTTGCAGGCTTTTCCCAGTGCTGGAGCTGGTGAAAAGCTTTTCCTCCTGTCTGAGCTGAAGCTCCCAAGCCGAGTTCCTGGCTGTGGCTCCTCGCTGTGTCACCCGGCCACACAAAGGTGTGTTTGGCTTTGTCATCCTTTCAACTGCCTTGGAGCAGCTGGAGGCTGGAATTAGATCACCCTTCCCCTTCTCTCTGCCAGACCCAACCATCCTAACTCCCTCTGCCTGACCTCTGGGATGTACTAGGACCAATATTGGGAAGGAATTGTTCCCTGGGAGGGTGGGGAGGCCCTGGATTGCCCAGAGAAGCTGTGGCTGCCCCTGGATCCCTGGAAGTGTCCAAAGCCAGGTTGGATGGGGCTTGGAGCAACCTGGGATAGTGGAAGGTGTCCCTGCCCATGGCAAGGGTGGAACTGGATGAGCTTTGAGGTGTCTCCCAACCCAAACCAGTCTGGAATTCTGTGATTCCATGGTTCTATGGCATTCTATGGGCTTCTCACCATCTCTGGTCACCCTGGCTTGTGCCAGCCCTGTGGTGGCAGCAGGGCCAGGACAAGGCCTGTCCCCTGAGCTGGCACTGCTGGGGCACCTCCAGGGCTGGGGCAGCTCTGGGACCCTCCTGAGAGAGACCTGGAGGGGCTGGAGCGTGTCCAGGGAAGGGAACGGAGCTGGGAAGGGGCTGGAGCCCCAGGAGAGGCTGAGGGAGCTGGGAAAGGGGCTCAGCCTGGAGAAAAGGAGGCTCAGGGGAGACCTTCTGGCTCTGCACAGCTCCTGACAGGAGGGGACAGCCAGGGCAGGTTGGACTCTGCTCCCAGAGAACAGGGACAGGAGGAGAGGGAACGGCCTCGAGCTGTGCCAGGGGAGGTTCAGGTTGGACATTGGGAGAAATTTCTCCATGGAAAGGGTGTTCAGGCACTGGCACAGCTGTCCAGGGCAGTGGTGGCGTCCCCATCCCTGGAAGGGTTCAGAAAACACGTGGATGTGTCACCTGGGGACGTGGGTTAGTGATTGGACTCGATTGTCTTAGACATCTTTTCCAACCCAACCCATTCTGAGATTTTTTGACCCAGCCCATCCTCCATTGGAACTTTTTGTTTTCCCCAAGTGAATTCCCTCAGGAAGCCCCAACTGGACAATATTCCAGGTGCAGCCTCTCCCCGGAGAGGAGCAGTGACCATCCCACTCTCTGTCCCCGCTCCTCCCTGCACAGCCCGGGCTGTAGTTCCCATATTCCGTGCAGGGGTGACCGTCTGCTGATGTCCACCTTGGTGTCCAGCCAGCTCCCAGGCCCTTCACTCCAAACTCACACTTTGCAGCCCGGTTTGGATTCATGGGGTTGTTCTGCCCCAGGTGCAGAACTTCCTGCACTTCCTGTACCATTAATGAAAATATTGCTCCTTAATTCTGTCCCTTCTCTCCTTCAGAGAGCTCTGACATTTGGCTGCCCTGCACATGATTTGTTTTTTTGAGGAATGGCAGTGTTATTTAGCAGTGGGTCAGAAACACTTGATGAAGTCCCGGGTTCCCATCCTGCACTTCTCCAAGCCACCTGTGGAACGGGGATTTGTTCCCTGTGCTGCTGCCCCAGTTCCAGCCCAGACAGCCAAGGACAAGGGCTTGGCACGGGCTCCTCCTTCCTTCCACCATCTGCATCCTGAGGGGATCCAAACCTGCTTTCCACTGGTGCTTGGTTTGCTGTTCACTCCTGGAGCTGACTCAGGAAAGCTTCCTTGTCCAGCATTTCTGTGCTTAATCCATGGAGGTCTGGAGAGTTTTCATTGCTCTGTGGTGTGCCCTGATCCCCATCCACAGACGCAATTCCACAGGGAGGTGAGGACAGGCCAGAGAAAGCAAATGGATCCAGCAGGAGAGGGATGCTCTCTGCCTGGATGGGAGTTCCCAGCTTTGCTCCATCCCGAGGGAGCTGGACACATTCCCTCCCATGGCTCCCGGGATCCCGGTGCCTTCCCAGCAGCTGTGCTTTGTTTTATCTCTCCGTGCTGCACCTTCCCGGGAAACAAAGGGATGTTTGCGTTCCAGTGTGACGCTTCCCTTTCTTCCCTGAGCGCGCAGGATAATTACAGCGCCTGGTGCTAATTGATCGGTGATTAGCGATAATTGTCATTTACACGGTGATTCGGGAAGGGGCAGAAGTGGTGCTCGAACACGACAGTTCAGAGTCGCCTGTGATGTGTCACCCCAGCTCCCGGGAGCTGCTCGTGGGGGAAAGCGGGTTCACTTTTATTTTTTTGTTAAAAACCAATCTTCTGCGGGAGCCATCTGGCTGCTCAATTCTCCTCCCGAAGCTGTGCGCTTCGCTGGGAGTTCATTTGCGTCTTTAGCTCCTAAAGAGGAAGTAAAAGTGACTGATTAGTCTGAGGCTGGGACCATTCCCATCAAAGTGACAGATTTTGCGAGCTGGATTTGGGGAAGTGTTTAAAAGCGGCGTGTTTTCATTAAATCGTGAGGGCTGCGGGCAGAGCTGCGCTCTGGGCGCTGCAGCTCCGCGCTCAGCCCCGCTCCCTGACTCGTGGTGCCACCGGGAGCTGTGGGGCTGCGCACGTCTGCCCGGGCTGGTTCGGTGACTTCAAACACGGGTTTTAATCGTGTGTCCTTCTCCAGGCTGTGAGTGGTGATGGGAGCCACGGACAACAATCCCCGTGCACAGCACGGCCACGTGCAGCGCGGGGTGGGAGGGGGGAGTGGGAGCTCAGCCGGGCTCCTCAGCAGAAGGGAGGGGGAGGAAAGGAAAATATCTCTGGAGGCCCCAAATTCAGCTTTCCCTGCTCCCACGGGGGCTCTGTCAGGGATGTGCCATGGGCTGCTGGGCAGGTTGGGCTCTCAGAAGCCTTCTGTGGGTGCTCGGGTAAGGCTGGGAAGGCTCCACTCCCTCCCCTGGCCAGAGGTGTCTTTGGAGACCCTAAGAGCAAATCCAGAGTTTGGGAATGTGGGATTTGTCTCTGCAGAGGGAAGCAGACTCCTGGGAGTCACCGAGACCCGTAGGACTTACACTACAAAGGCCTGGAGGAACAGGACACGGGGAATGGCTTCCCATGGACAGAGGGCGGGGTTAGATGGGATCTTGGGAAGGAATTGTTCCCTGGGAGGGTGGGGAGGCCGTGGCACAGGTTGCCCACAGAAGCTGTGGCTGCCTCTGGATCCCTGGAAGTGTCCAAGGTTGGACAGAGCTTGGAGCAGCCTGGGATAGTGGAAGGTGTCCCTGGCCGTGGCAGGGGGTGGAGCTGGATGGGCTTTAAGGTCCCTCCCAACCCAAACCATTCCATGATTCCCTGATGGCACATCCCCGTGGCACTGGAATGTTTTGAGGTGCAGTGGGAGCTGCGGTGGGAGCAAATCCCCGTCGCTGGGCACAGGTTCCTCCCCAAGCGCACACCCACGCGGACGTGGCCGTGATTAACGCTCTCCGTGGCCGTGCAAACCCGGTTAGCATTGGCTTTACACTAGAGGGCTGTCTGTCCTTTCCCTTCGGAGAGCGCTCCGCGTGCCGGGAACATTCCGAGCCGCAGGATCCCACAATGGGACGCATCCCGTCCCGCCAGGTGACGCCGGCCGGGGTTGGCTGCTCAGCTCCGCCGCCTGTGCTGCTCAGGGCACCCCTGCCTGGGCTGGAACACTGGGAGATGTTTGCTGGGCGAAGCGAAGCCTCTCTGGCTCTGTACCCTGCCCAGCTCAGCTCCTTCCTGCGGGAAGCAGCAGTTCCCAGCTCCTCTTCTCCCAGGCCCCTGTTGCTGCCGGGAGCAGCAGCACTCAGTGGATGCTCTGGGTTTCCAGGAGTGTGGCATTTCCTGCTGCCGCCCTGCCCTGGTGAGGATCCGCAGCCCTGCACATCTGCACATCCAGCTGTGGGGTGGCTCGGGCAGGAGCTGCGTTGGAAGTGGCTCCTGGGGCTGCAGGAGTCTCCAGTGTCCCGGGGCTGAAAGATTTGGCAGCTTCTGCCTGAAAGTTCAGCTGGGACGGCCCCTCTGGCTCTCCTGCCACCAGCAGGGCTGGGACCCCTGTGGGGACCTTGGCCACCATGAAGGCCACTTGCTTTGGGTGCCTGGTGTCATGGGTTTCATGGAATCATGGAATCCTGAGCTGGAGGGACCCACAGGGATCATCCAGTCCAACCCCCGGCCCTGCACAGACACCCCAACAATCCCAGCCTGTGCATCCCTGGGAGCGTTGTCCAAACGCTCCTGGAGCTCTGGCAGCCTTGGGGCCGGGACCATTCCCTGGGGAGCCTGGTCAGTGCCCAGCACCCTCTGGGGACAGGAGAACCTTTCCCTGCTCTCCAGCCTGACCCTGCCCTGGCACAGCTTCCTGCTGGTTTGCTTTAGTTGATTTGTTTAATTGTGTCCCCGCTCACCTTTCACTCAGCTGAAGATGGAACCAGCTGAGGCTTTGCTTTTGCCTGACAGACCTGGTTTGAATTCAGGTCTGTCCTTATACTCCCTGGAGAATTCCAGCCCCAAGCACAAGCCCCTCAGTGACTCCCATGTGCCTCGTGCCAGCTGCATTTGGGGCACTGTTTTTGCCGTCCCTGGGTGACTGAGCAGTCAAGGTTTGGCTCCGTTTGGGCAAAAGTGGTGATAACTGAGGGCAGCCAAGTCCCTGGGCCCTGCCCAAGGGTCTGGTTCAGGGAGCAGGGCTGGGGGCAGTGGGGAGAGTGCTGGGATGGGCAGGAGCCAGCGGAGGGGCGGCACTGGTGGGTGTGGGAGCGCTCTGGGGCTGTGTCGGGCACACACTGACTGCACGAGTTGATTTACGAAGCCCGGGGACTTCTCTCCCTCCCTCAGTTTGCCCCAATGTGTCCTGAAGGAGGGGGGTTGATGATGGTGCTGCCAGTGGCTCTGGGTGCCGAGGGGCGGCACTGACCCCCGTGATGGGCGCTGGGGCACTGCTGGGCCAGGGGGGAGGTGGCCACGGGAGCGTGGGACCTGCTCTGCACCGCCTCCACCCACGGCAGGAGCAGCAGTGGGAGCAGCTGGGATCTGCTGTCCCCCGGGCTCAGGGCAGGGATGTCCCCGGGCTGAGGGTCCGGGATGGGCCCCTTTGCTGCTCAGGGGTCACCCTCTGCGGGCAGCACTGCCTGGCTGGCCCTGGCCCTGTCGCCTGTGGCAGAGCTGGGAGCTGTGGGAGGCAGGAGGGCACCACCTGAGCCCTGCTGGCACAGAGCTGCTGTTCCCTGCCCATGTGCCAGCCAGGCAGGGCAGCTCAGGAGTCGCAGGAACATGGAATGGGTTGGGTTGGGAGGGACCTTAAAGCTCATCCAGTCCCACCCCTGCCATGGGCAGAGATGCCTTCCACTATCCCAGGGTGCTCCAAGCCCCATCCAACCTGGCCTTGGACACTGCCAGGGATCCAGGGGCAGCTGCCCAGGGTGGGTTCACGGGCTACTTTGCTTACCCCAGCCTGCTTCCCCATACTCCCCCTCCTCTGTGCAGACCAACAGTGCTGACTCCCTCACTTGGCTGGTTCCGTTTCAGGCCAGAATGGATTTTTGCCCTTCTGGGTGAGAAGCAAAGGGACTTTGCCACCCCAGCCTGCCTGTGCACCGCAGGGGCAGCAGGCTCAGCTCCTGATGTGCCAGGCTTAAACCTGGATTTGTGACATCATGGGGTGAAGGGAGAGGAGACTTCAGCTGGGCTTGGCTGAGGGGCTGTGGCTTCATCTTCAGCCTGGGGAAGGTGACATCCCTGGCTTTGGTGTCACCGAGGAGCCACTGCTCCCGGTGTTTTTACCAAGAGCCAGCTCCATCATGACACGAGCTCTGCTGCTGAGGCTCTGAGGGCGATGCAGTGTCTGGAAACCACACGGGGCTGTTGAAACCTCATTCCCACAATTCCAGCACTATTCCTGTTTTCTTGAGGCTGTGTGAGGAGTGCGATCCCAAGCCCTGGGAAGGGGCTCTGTGTGGGGCTGGGGGTGCTGCTGGCCTGGGATTGTGTCCATATCCCCATCCCCTTCTCTCCCAGGCTGGAGGGGAGTCCAAGGGAGCAGCACAGCCAAGGAGAGACATTTACACGAGAGGCACTGCAAATGGCTCCGAGCTGCCTCCCGGGAACCAGCCCAGGAGAGCTTTTCCTTGGCCATGCCTTTCAGTGGGAAATGCTTTTCCTTCTCTGTGTTTATTTTGGGCTTTCCTGGAGTTTTGCAAGGCTTACAATTAATCCTGAGCCTCTGGGTGGCCAGCTGGGCCGCGGGGACAAAGTCTGCCTCGGAACACTGTGCTTGGTCATTTTCTGAGGACCTTGGATTTACTGGGAGCTTGGGATAGCTTAAGCTGGGGACACCTGGGGCATGGGCAGCGTGGTTTGGATGGAGAGCCGGCCGGGACAGTGGGAGGTGTCCCTGCCCAGGGCACGAGGGTTGGAATGGGATGGTCTTTAGGTACCTTCCAACTCAAATTATTCTCTGAGTCTGTGATTCCATGATTCCATTGTTCTGTGATTCCATGACTGATTCTGTGACTCTGTGACTCCGTGATTCCATGATTCCATTATTCTGTGACTCTGTGATTCCATGATTCCATTATTCTGTGATTCTGTGATTCCCTGATTCCATGAGAAGAATCCTGTGGCTGCAGCCTGCACAGGGAAGGGAGTGGAGAAGCCGCTTGGCACTCCCTCGCCAGAGGGACGGGGAATCTGCTCTCCCCTGGGACAGGCAGCAGCTGGGGTGCTCCTGCTGGGAGATGGCACCAAATGTGTCAGTGGGTGGGTGAGCTGGTGGCACCGCTGCAGGGGGGGTGTGGTTCATGTGTCAGAGCTGGGCCTGACAAGGGGATGATGACAGGACCGGGAGGATGGCCCTAAACTGAGAGATTTTACATTGAGTGGTACAAAGAAGTTCTTTACACAGAGAGTGGGGAGGCCCTGGCACAGGGTGCCCAGAGAAGCTGTGGCTGCCCCATCCCTGGGAGTGTCCAAGGCCAGGCTGGACGGGGCTTGGAGCACCCTGGGATAGTGGAAGGTGTCCCTGCCCATGGCAGGGGGTGGAATGGGATGAGCTTCAAGGTCCCTTCCAACCCAAACCATTCCATGATTCTGTGATTCTGTTTTCATCATCATGGGAACCCCCCAGTTCAGCCTCTGCCTGCTCCAGCCTTGCTCCCTGCACAGCTCCGTGTGAAATGTTCTGGGATTGAGCCCTGATGGATCGGCTGCAGGACTGGCAGGAGCCGTGCTGGGATCCCCGGGAGTCCCGGGACTGGCAGAGCTGTGCTGGGATCCCCAGAAGTCCCGGGACTGGCAGGAGCCATGCTGGGATCCCCGGGAGTCCCGGGACTGACAGGAGCCGTGCTGGGATCCCCGGGAGTCCCGGGACTGACAGGAGCCGTGCTGGGATCCCCGGGAGTCCCGGGACTGGCAGGGGGCCGGCTGGGGTCNGAGCCATGCTGGGATCCCCGGGAGTCCCGGGACTGGCAGGAGCCGTGCTGGGATCCCCGGGAGTCCCGGGACTGGCAGAGCTGTGCTGGGATCCCCGGGAGTCCCTGCCCTGCCTGGTCTCTGCCGTGGTGCTGGACGGGGGTCCCAATCCCCTGGCACGTTTTTTGAGCCCGTTCCGTCGGCAGAGCCCCGGTGGGTGCAGCCAGGGCCGCTCCCGTGTGCTGCGCTCCTCCCTCCCCTCCTGCAGCTGGGATGGACCCTCTGGAAGTGCTGGAGCTCTGTGGTTTTAGCTGCGTTTCTGGCTCTTTCTCACGTGCTCCTCTCTCCCTAAAATCGAAGTTTCCCCGTGCCCGTCTGAGCACGACGCCCTTGCCGTGCCATTTGTGCCTTTTCCTGCTCTAAAAGCCGCCCCCAAGGCTCAGTGTGGGAACGCGGGTGTGAAAGCTCCTGAACAGCCCGAGCTGATCCTGCCTTGGTGCAGCCCGAGGCCGTTTCCCTTCCCCGCTGCCCAGGAAGGTGCCCGGTGCCACCCGAGCGGGTCCCCGAGCCCCGGTGGCACCGGCTGCGGGCGCCGCCCGTGCCCCGGGCTGGCGGCGGCTCCTCCCGCCCGGCTCTTCGGAGCAGCACCGGGAATATGCAAATTTAACCTTTGGATTCACTGTGCTGTTCTTTTCCCGGGAAATGTCACTCGCGGCACCAAGCTGGGATCTCCTGCTCCCGGGAGTGGGGAGGATGAGCACCAGTGGCGTGTGCCGGGTTCCTGGGGATGATCCAGCCACCCCCAGCATGGAGCTGGCTCCTCCAGGGAGCCTTTAGTGCTCTGGGAGCGCCGGGAGCTCCCGTGCCCTGCCTTGTTGTCAGCTCTGGGATGGGATGGGATGGGATGCAATGGGATGCGATGGGATGGGATGCGATGGGATGCGATGCGATGGGATGCGATGGGATGCGATGGGATGCGATGGGATGGGTGGAACAAGTTCCAGTGACTGGAGGCGGCTCCTGGGTGACAGAGGGAGGGTTGTGTCCCTCGTGTCCCCGTGGCTGGGGGAGCTGGACCTCTCCTGGTGCTGGGAGAGGCTCGGGAGCCAGCGCTGTGCCGGAGGCTCCTGTGCTCCAGGGATGGATCCAGAGGGTGCTGCTGCAGCAGGAGGGAGCTCCCTGTTCCCTCGGAGAGAGGAAGGGAATCCCAGCTGGTGGAGCTGGCACTGCCATAGGCCTGTCCCAGCTCACACCACACCAGGATGAAAGGCTGAGGTTCCAGGCTGCGCCTGTGGGCCAAACCAAAGGGGGATTGCAAGGAGTGACTCTGGGAATGAGACAAATTTCAGCACAGGAATAGCCCAAGACTGTATCAACATCCCTGGAGGGCTTTGCTGAACCATCCTAAGGCAAGGCCTCTCCTGCCACATCAGCTCTGTGACTTTGGTCAGCTCCTGCCAGGGTGGACGTGCTGATCCTTGCAGCATTTCCACCGTGCTCATGGAATAATTCCATGATTCCACTGAGGAGTGGCTGAGGGAGCTGGGAAAGGGGCTCAGCCTGGAGAAAAGGAGGCTCAGGGGGGACCTTCTGGCTCTGCACAGCTCCTGACAGGAGGGGGCAGCCGGGGGGGGGTCGGGCTCTGCTCCCAGGGAACAGGGACAGGAGGAGAGGGAACGGCCTCGAGCTGTGCCAGGGGAGGTTCAGGTTGGATATTGGGAAAATTTCTGCATGGGAAGGGTGTTCAGGCACTGGCATGGCTGCCCAGGGCAGGGGTGGAGTCCCCATCCCTGGAAGGGTTCAATAGGCTGTGTGGATGTGGCACTCGGGGACGTGGCTCAGGGGTGAATGTGGTGCTGCCGGGCTGAGGGTTGGACTCGATGCTCTCAGAGTTTATTCCCAACCCAGATAATTTTGTGATTCCCTGTGGGCTGTGCCAGTCCCAGCTGTGGATTCTGGGATTCCCTGTGGGCTGGGAATCAGGCAGAGCACCCCTGCAGAGCTCCGGCGGGGTGTGTCCGTGTCCTCTGCAGAGCCACAGCACCCACTTCAGGTCTGTGTCCGTGTGGGACACACCCGTGGGGTCAGCAGGGCAGGAACCCTCCAAGGACAGGCCAAGGCTCTCCTCCAGGGCCAGCGTGGGCAGCCCTGGACCAACAGGGCCCTGCAAAACCAGAGCAGGAGCATTCACAACATCCCAGAGTGAGCGAGGCAGGACGGCCACGTGACGGGTTTCAGCTGGAGGATGGGTTCATTTCCCGGCTCCCAGAGGGGTTTTGGGAACAGTAGAGAGTAAATAAGGGTTTGGAAGTGATGACAAACGCTTGGAGGTGCCCTTCCGAGCAGCCCGAGCTGTTTGGGATTGCGCTCACATCTCCAGCGGCTCTGGGAGGAGCGTGGGGCCCTGTGGATCCCCGGATCTGCTGTGCTCCTGGTTTTTGGCTGCTAATTAGGAGAAGGTCGGAGCCGTGCTGGGTGTGCTGCAGCTCCGTGCGCTCCGATAAGAGCAATTACAAACCCTGCACAAGGTGCGTTAAAATCCCCTTCATTAATAACCAATAAACACGGCAGTGCCCGGCAGGAGGGCTGGAGCACCGCAGAGGGATGCAGGACAGGGATGGGGATGAGGTCGTGGAGCAGTGAGAGGTGGGGAGGTGCTGCCCACTCGGTCCTCCCCCCCAGGAGCAGGCAGTGACACAAGGGGGGTGTGGCAGGATCCGCGTGGGAAAGCTGCTGCTCTCACATGGATAAGAGACTGCCAGAGCCCCTGGATCTGCCAGATCATGGAATATCCTGCCTTGGAATCCCACAGGGATCATCCAGTCTAGCCCTGAAGTGAATGGGCCATGCTGGGATTGAACCCACAGCCCTGGGAGCACCAACTGAGCCCATCCCTGGGCTGGGGGGCTGGAAGAGCATCCCAGGCTTTGTCCAGCGGCGGGGATGGGAAGATGGGAGCAGAGCAGGGATGGATTTCCATGTCCTGTGCAACTTGAGGGCGCCTTGCCAGGGGTGGGGTCACCCGAGGGACACTGGTCAAGCTGCTGGGGACCCGAGCTGTGTGCCAGGGCAGGGCCAACCCGTGGCAGGGCCAGGCAGGCTCTGGGCGTGGGTTATTCACGCACGGGGATGGCCCCGAGTGCAGCTGGGGACTGGAGCTCCCAGAAATGGCTGCTCTGGAACATTCCCTGCCCAGGGGAGGGGCACAGCACTCCCTGGGACATGGTCTGCCACACCCGTGGGATTTTCGTGGGGCTATCCATAGGAAACAGGGAGAACTAGGTCAGCATTTTAATGCCTGAGAGAAGAACATCATCATCTCAAAGATGCAAGCAAAGTTTATTCTTCGTTTTATGCAACCAGTTTTAAGGAGCATCTTTAACCTGTGCTGGTGGGTGGGGATGGCCAAGGCTTTATTTATTCTTTGCTCAGAGGGTGGGGAG
>VZRJ01006768.1:298682-313628 GCA_013397565.1 Ptilonorhynchus violaceus | reverse complement strand
TTTCCTGTCCCAGAGCTGGGTGCTGTGCCGGTGTCACCCCCTCTGTGACGTGCTGCCTCGGGGGAGGTGACACTTCCATTCACATCCCTGTGCCTGAGCCTCGGGCAGAGGTGCCAGGGCAGGCAGAGCTGCTCCTCTGCCCTTCCCTGTGTGGTCCTTCCAGGCAAAGGTGGGAATGGTCTCTTCTCACGGGTAACAGGGACAGGATGAGAGGAAATGGCCTCAGGTTGCTCCAGGGGAGGTTTAGGTTGGATAGCAGGGAAAATTCCTTCATGGAAAGGGCTGTCCAGTGGTGGAGTCCCATCCCTGCAGGGATTTAACAGCCCTGTGGATGTGGCACGTGGGGACATGGTGCCCCACAAGTGGTGGCCTTGGCAGTGCTGGGGAATGGTTGGACTCGATGGTCTTGGAGGGCTTTTTCAACCTGAATGATTCTGTGGTTCCTCCAGATGGGCCGGGCTTTCCTGGTGCCCAGTGTCCTTAGGAATCAACAGCTGAGGCTGGAGCATTCCTGCTGGGCCAATGGAGTATCCTGATTTTACCCAAACGATCCCAATTCCCGTGCTGGCACTGGTGGAGCAGCTCCTTTGGGAGCAGGAAGGCAGCTCTGTCCCTTGCTGGGCGGGCTCAGGGGCCTGGATGTCCTTGGCAAGGCTCCTTAGGTGGCTGATCCTGATAAGGGACATTGGAGCTCCTTGTCCAGGCTTGTGTCCCCGGGGTGTGACACGGGTCTGGTGCTGAGCCTGGGAACCAGCAGGGCTAAAGGAGAACCTGCCAGGCACAGAGACAGAACCTAAATAATGCTCAGTCACCATCTGGGAGCCCTGACAGCTCCAGACAGGCGCTTTCTGCAACACCTCCTCTCTTCTCCACCCACCCCGGGGCAGGAAAACTGCTCCGTCCTGTGCTGGCCGTGCCCCTCAGGAATGCCTCGTGTCCATCAGTGCCACCCCTGTCCTTGCACCCTCTCCTGACCCCGGCATGGGTGAGCTCGTGCTGCTGCCAGGCCCCTGGCAGGGAGGCTCCGGTGGCTCCGAGTTTGTTCCTTAAGGACAGAGGTTGGGACCTTGCAGTGTGTCCTGGGAACGGCAAAACACCCACAGCTGCTGGGCTTTGGCAGCACGGCTGTGCCCGGGTCCGGGCGTCCCTGCCTGCACGGGCCTGGGAGTGGGAGGGGGCAGGGCTGGGCGGTGAGGACACCCCTGTCCCTCTCCAGCCGCTCCCCACAGCGGTGTGACACACTCAGTGCCGTGTCCCTCATCCCGGCAACGGGATCCCAGGGGCCGCTCCCACCGCCTCCTCGGGCTAAACCTAAAGGTTTCCGTCCACCGCTGTCACAGGATCATGGAATGCTTTGGGTTGGAAGGGATCTTAAAGCTCATCCCGTTCCACCCCTTGCCACAGGCAGATGGGATATTGGGAAGAAATTGTTCTTGGGAACAATTGGGAGGGTGGGGAGGGACTGGGATGGAATAGTCAGTGAAGCTGTGGCTGCCCCTGCATCCCTGGAAGTGTCCAAGGCCGGGTTGGACAGAGCTTAGAGCAACCTGGGATAGTGGAAGGGGGTGGAATGGGATGAGTTTTAAGGTCCCTTCCATCCCAAACCAGTCGGGGGCTGTGATTTTGGGTGAGACTGCGGGGACAGCAGAGCTCCTGAGCTCTGGGGCGGGGCTGTTGCTTCCCAAATTCCTTCAGGAGCAAACGCGAGCTGCCTGTGCCCACGTGGAGCTGCAGCTGGACAGGGAAGTAGCAGAGGGTTCAAATGTTTCCCATTCCAGGGAGAAGTGTGTCCTGTTGTCATTGCCCGGATTATTTGGGAAAAAACCCCACTGTAGTTCCTAGAAATCCAGTATGGGAATGAGTGGTTCCTACCCTCCGTGGGCTAATTTTGAGGGGAGAAGAGGGATGAGGAATTTAATGCTCTCTCTAATGAGTGCCAATCTTCTCTCCTAATGAATAGGAATCACAGTTTGCCGCGCATTGTTGAGAGATGAAAAGCATCCGAAGTTCCATTCACTTTCTTCTCTTTCTCCTTTTTTCCCCCTTTCTTTTCCCCCCTCTTTGAGCGGGATAATGCTGTGCACAGCAGATGTGAACGCTCATTTGTGAGCGCTGGGGATTTTTCTCTCTCCTCGTTCGATCCAAGCTTTTCCTTCGGCTGAGCTTTGTAAAATTTCCTGTACGATCCGAACATCGCCACAGAGCTGGATCCTTCGGAGCCGAGTGGGCTGGGGTTTTTCCCTCCCTCCTGGAGGAAACCATCCCAAGAATCCAAAGCAGAGGTGCCCCAGCCTGTGTTTGCTGTGGTTTTGCTTTCTGGGCTGGCAGAGGAGGGTGTGAAAGGCTCCCACAAAGCCCCGTCCCAGCGCTTCCTGTGCCAGAGGGATCCCCAGGGCGATCCCAAGGGTGAGTTTCCAGCGGGAGCCCCCGCTTTGGGAAGGCTGCTGTGGTTGGCACGGGGCAGCCTCATCCAGGCTGAGGAGCTGTGCAGGAACCCAGGGTTTGCACGAGGAGAGCGGGAACTCCTCAGGATCTGGATTTGGGAGAGGGTGGAGGATGCAGGAGCTCTGGAGGAGCAGCACATCCCGATGTCACACGGAGAGGCTTCTGGGGAGCAGCAGAGCCCTCTGCGTGCCCCGAGCCTTTCCCAGTCCTTGTCCTGCTGCAGCTGCTCCGTGGCAGCTCCATGGCTGTGGGAGAAGCACCCCCGGATGGTTTGGGGGATGTTCTGGGAATTGCTGTGGGCTCAGCTCACACTCTGCCCCTCTGCGGCTCTTGGGATCTTGGGGATATCCCAGGTCTGGGGTCAGCCTTAGGGCACCCCACAGGTGACTGGAGGCAGCAGTGGCTGCTGGGGCTGCCAGAAGGCTCTGTGGCTCTGCCTTCCGGGGCTTTGGGGGAATTTGGGGTGTATGGGGGATTTGGGGCTTTGGGGTGCTTGTGGAGGTTTGGGGTATACGGAGGTGTTGGGGTGTATGTGGAGGTTTGGGGTGTACATAGAGCATTGGGGTGTATGTGGAGGCTTTGGGGTCTATGTGGAGATTTGGGGTAGATGTTGAGGCTTTGGGGTGTATGTGGGGGCTTTGGGGTCTATGTGGAGATTTGGGGTAGATGTTGAGGCTTTGGGGTCTATGTGGGGGTTTTGGGGTGTACGTGAAGGCTTTGGGGTGTACATGAAGGGTTTGGGGGGTGTGTGAAGGCTTTGTGATATATGTGGAGGCTTCGGGGTCTATGTGAAGGCTTTGGGGTGTACATGGAGATTTAGGGTGTATGCCGAAGCTTTGGGGTGTGCGTGGATGTTTGGGGTGTATGTGGAGGCTTTAGGGTGTACATGGGAGCTTTAGGGTGTACGTGAAGACTTTGGGGTGTGTGTGGAGGTTTTGGGGTGTATGTGGAGGTTTGGGGTGTACGTGGAGATTTAAGGTGTATGTGAGGGCTTTGGGGTGTATGTGGAGGTTTGGGGTACACGTGGAAGTTTGGGATCTATGGGGAGGTCTGGGATCTTTGTGGAGGTTTGGGATCTGCGTGGAGGTTTGGGGTGTATGGGGAGGTTTGGGGTGCACAAGAAGGCTTTGGGGTGTCTGTGAGGGCTGGGGGCACACACAGGAGGCCCCTCCTGCGGGTCCCAGCACCCGACACGGAAGGGGCGGGTGTGTGCAGGGAGGGGACGGGGAACTGTGAGGGGCAGCCGGGGACAGAGCCGAGGGCTCGGCCCCACCGGCCCGGGAGCGAGTCCCGGGAAACATCCCTGGGAAGTTCTGTGCCCGCAGGGCCCGGGGACATCCTCGGCATCCCCTGGCCCCGGATCCATTGGGAGCTGCAGGAGCCGGGGCAGCCCTGTGGGCACGCTTTGGGACAGGGAGCGGGAGGGCAGCTCCCCCGGGCGCAGGGGCTCCGCTGCAGCTCTGGGGCTCCCAGAGGGGTTTTTCCCCGTTTTCCCTCGTGTCCAAACGCGCCTCCAGCCGGGCGGGTGCCGGCGCCGTGCCAGGGCAGTTTCGAGTTGCAGCGTTTTAAAATCTTTATGAAGGTGGAGGTGTCAGCGCTTGAGCCGGGGCGGTGCAGCGGGCTCTGCGTGCTGGAGACGGAGCCGGCGCTGCTGAGAAGCCGTCAAACCGCAAATGCAAACCGCACCAAGGGCTCGGGAGCAGCCTCAAACATCCCCGAGCTGGTGGCTGTGCCCCTGCAGGGCTGTGTGAGCGCAGGGGACACTCACCCTGCAGAGCCCTGGCCCTGCCCAGCGGCTCCAAGAGGGGCCTGAGTGGGTTTTCGGGACGGATTTCCAGCTCAGGGGTCGCTGTTCGGTGCCGGATATCCCACAGCCCATGGGATGCTCGCAGGGACGGAGAGCAGGGCAAGGAGTGTTCAACCCTGTCCAGCCTGGCCCTGGACACTCCCAGGGATGGGGCAGTTCACCCTCCCAGGGAGCAATTCCTTCCCAGTATCTCATCTAACCCTGCCCTCTGGCAGTGGGAAGCCATTCCCCGTGTCCTGCCCCTCCATGCCTTGTCCCAAACCCAGCTGCCAAACAATTCCTGGAGAAGGGAGGCTGTGGGAGGGATTCCTGGAGGATGGCTGTCCGTGGACACGGCTCACAGCCTGGTGCATTCAGCCCCTGCCGAGAGGCTCCTTCCCATCCAAGTGGGCTCCCTGCCCAGTCCGGGATCAGCCCTGATCCCCCGATCCTTGCGGGATTTTCCCAGGAAGTGCTGCCAGAGCTCAGGGCGAGTGTCAGGGAGTCCCGGGATTGCACCGACCCTGAGCCCTCTCCATCCCTCTGCTCACAGGGGCAGAGCTCAGGGGGTTGGGGTGGTGCTGGCCCTGCCCCGGGGTCTGTGGGGTCCGGCTGTTCCCCCCCAGGGCCTGCTCAGCGCCCCCAAAGCCCTGAACCCTCCCGTGTCCGGTGTCCTGCTGCTCTGCTGGCCCCACTCTGCTCCCAGGCTGGACCAAACCTTCTCCATTTGGGTCCAGGGTGTTCATGGAGCTGCTCCCAGGGCTGGAGCCCCTCTGCTCTGGAGCCAGCCTGGGAGAGCTGGGGGTGTTCACCTGGAGAGGAGAAGGCTCCAGGGAGACCTCAGAGCCCCTTCCAGTGCCTAAAGGGGCTCCAGGAGAGCTGGAGAGGGGCTTGGGACAAGGGATGGAGGGACAGGACACAGAGAATGGCCTTAAGCTGAAAGAAGGTAGATTTAGATGGGATATTGGGAAGGAATTGTTCCCTGGGAGGGTGGGGAGGCCCTGGCACAGGTTGCCCAGAGAAGCTGTGGCTGCCTCTGGATCCCTGGAAGTGTCCAAGGCTGGGATGGACAGGGCTTGGAGCAGCCTGGGATAGTGGAAGGTGTCCCTGCCCATGGCAGGGGTGGCACTGGATGGGCTTCAAGGTCCATTCCCACCCAAACCATCCCACGATTCTGTGATTCCATGGATTATCTTACCCCAAAGGCTGAAGGGCAGCCTGGCCATGCAGACCCTGCCTCCATCTGCTGTTTGGACAGATCCCTCTGTGCTCCAGCCTAACGCTGGCACTGGATTTAGTAAACTCCCTGTGCCCAGGAGAGCTCCTGTTTCAATCTTTAAACCCAGCCTGAATAAAGATTGCAGGAATCAGAAGCCCCCGCTCCAGCTGCTGGGAGCGTGGAGCGCTCTGGATTTCTCAGGCAATTAAATTGCACATAATGGAGTAACTGGATTGTGCAAATTTAAAGAGCACCTGGAATACGCAGGCATATTCTGAAATTTCTAATCTCATATTTCAGCTCTAGCCCATTAATCTGTCACATTTAAGGCCTTTATTTCTTCTCTGTTCGCACTGCTCCAGAGCTGGGATACTGCTGGGGAACGCAGCCCTTCCATGGGAGCTCCTGCTCCGCCAGGGCTGCTCCCCGGGCCGTGGATGAGCAGCTTTTCCTCCTCATGCTCTGCATCCTGCTCTTTCTGAGGAGAATGGAGCAGAGCTGGGGGGCAGAGCTGGGGGGCAGAGCTGGGCCAGCTGTTTGGGAATGGGAGCAGCATCCCCAGGGACAGCCCAGCCCTCCCTGGGGACAGGGCCGCAGCCTCGTGTCCCTGTCACCCTGCCCAGCCAGCCCAGCCCTGCCCCTCCCATCCTTCCCATCCCCAGGCAGCTGCTCCCTGC
Source organism: Ptilonorhynchus violaceus (assembly GCA_013397565.1). Lineage (NCBI taxonomy): Eukaryota > Metazoa > Chordata > Aves > Passeriformes > Ptilonorhynchidae > Ptilonorhynchus > Ptilonorhynchus violaceus. The sequence continues at coordinate 307,501 of VZRJ01006768.1, read as the reverse complement.
CAGCCCTGCTCCCGGGACAGCCGGGAAGGGCAATCCCTTCCCCTGGGCAGCTCTCTGGGGGGTGCTGGCCCTGCCCTGGCACTCGGCTCGGGGCTCCCCCCGAAGCTGCGTCCAGGGCCAGGCGGGAGCAGCGGGATCCTCTGGAGCGGGGGGATGCTCGGGGGCTGTGCCGGTCCCGGGGCTGACTGCAGCTCCCAGAAATGCTCCTTGTTCCTGGCTGGTTGAGGGGCAGCCAGGGGGATGTGGGCCCCGAGCCTGGGGAGGACCTGTGGGGATGTGCTCAGGGAGGAAATCCAGCCCTGGCACCCATCCCTGCAGGGGTTCAAAGCCGTGTGGGTGTGGCACTTGGGGACACGGGTCAGTGGTGGCCTTGGCAGTGCTGGAGGAGGAGTTGGAACTGATGATCCCACAGGGCTTTTCCAGCCTTTCTGATTCCAGGATTGTTTTGTGCCCTCCCCGCTGTGGCAGCAGTGTCTGTGCCTGTCTCACCCTCACCGGAGCCCTTTCCTTTCCTGAGTGACAAATTCCCTGTGAGGAAACATTCCAAGTGTCCCAGCTCCAGGAATCCCACTGCTGCTAAAGGCCCAGCAGGCTCCATGGCTGGACAGGAGGTGGATACCCCATGGATTTGTGGGTTTGCAGTTTTGCCTTTTGTGTCACGGACTTACCTGGGAGATTTTTCCCTTGATAGATCACAAGCCCAGCCCCAGCTCTCCACCAGACCCCTGTAATTCCCTTGGGATGCAGTGCCCAGCCCTGTTGGAACAGTCCCTGGTGGAGTTCTGTGCAGCCCTGCAGGAATTCCTGGGCTCTGCTCAGCTGGAGCTTTGTCCCAGCAGAGTGAAGGGCTGGAGTCAGGACCGGAGGCCTGAGGATTGATCAGTGGTGAAGCAAACATGAATTCCAGCTCCTGCTTATTCCCAAACCACAGGCCTTGTCTCTCCCGTGCCTGGGACAGCTGGAGCAGTTGGCAATGTCACCTCTCTTGTCACTGAGCTGCAGCAGCCGCCCTGGGAGGGCTCGTTATGGCAGAGCTCCTGCCAGCCATGGGGCTGCCTCCAGATGCCTCACCCTGGACTAATCCAGCTCTTTTCCATAGGGATTGTGTCTGCAGGTGCACTGGATAGGATGGGACCTGACTTTGGTCTGGGATTCCATCTGTAAAATCACAGAACCATGGAATGGTTTGTCTTCGAAAAGACCTTAAAGTCATCTTGTCACAGCCCCTGCCATGGGCAGGGACACCTTCCACTAGCCCAGGCTGCTCCAAGCCCCGTCCAGCCTGGCCTTGGACACTTCCAGGGATCCAGGGACAGCCACAGCTTCTCTGGGCAACCTGTGCCAGGGCCTCCCCACCCTCACAGGGAAGGCTTTCATCCCAATATCCCATCTATCCCTGCCCTCTGGCAGTGGGAAGCCATTCCCTGTGTCCTGTCCCTCCATGCCTTGTCCCAAGTCCCTCTCCAGCTCTCCTGGAGCCCCTTTAGGCCCTGGAAGGGGCTCTGAGGTCTCCCTGGATCCTTCTCCTCTCCAGGTGAACACCCCCAGCTCTCCCAGGCTGGCTCCAGAGCAGAGGGGCTCCAGCCCTGGGAGCAGCTCGGTGGCCTCCCTGGACTGGCTCCAGCAGCTCCAGGTCCTTTTGATGTTGGGGACCCCAAGCTGGGGCAGCTCTGCAGGTGGGGTCTCACCTGGGGGGGCAGAGGGGCAGAGTCCCCCCTCTTCTGCTGCCCCAGGAGCTGCTGCTGGTGTTTCACCAGGAGCCCCTGGCAGGGACTGAGGGCTCAAACCGAGCTCAGCCGCATCCAGAGCAGGTCACAGGCTGTGCTCACAATTCCAGGTCCCTGCCAGGCGTTTTGGGAAAAGCCTTTTGGGGTATCTCTGAATTCAGGCGTCTTCAAAGTGCTCTGCCTCGGTTTTTCCTCTGCTGGGGCAGGAGAACGGTGGCACCTTGGGGGTTTGGCTGCATCCCCGTGCCCAGGGTGGTCCTGGAAGTCCTGGGAGACAAGGACACGGGGCCGGGGGATTCGGGAAGCTGTGCCACACACCCCACCCTCCACCCCCGGAGGTCTCAGGGCGTCTCCAGCCCTCCGTGTGCAGCACCGTTCAGCCAAGGCTGGGGCTGCCTTCGCCTCTGGGGGCTCCTCGGAAGCGCATCCCGAGGGAAAAGAGGGACAAAGCCGGCCCGCCGGTGTTTGCCGTGCGCAGCCCAGGCGCCTCGGCTGCTTTAAACTGCTGCCCTCGATTAGCGAGAGCTAAATTGTTTTCCTGCGGAATTGTTGGAGAGCAAAGAGAGGTCTGGGGTGTTAATTCGCTCTTTGTTTTTGCTGAAGGAGCCCCGGGGGGCCGGAGCCGGGCTGCTCCGCCGGCGAGACGGGCAGCTTCGTGCCGGTTTGTGCGCAAAACAAAGTTGGAGGGATCGACTTTGCGGAGCAAAACGAGGCGGAGTGGAAGGAAAGATGTGAGCGCTCTCTCTGGAGAGCTTTAAGAGCCTGCACGCCTCGGAGATGCTTCAGAGAGTCGGAGCTGACCCTGCTCGCTTTGTTTAAAAAAAAATTAAAATATAAATACAAATCTGCTGCACACCCCCCCTCCCTCCCCCCAATCGTGGCTTCCTTTGTGAGGAACTTCTGACAGACTCGGCAATGCTCTGGCTGCTGAATAAATGATAAACCCCAGCCCCGGGTGGAGGCTGCACAGCCAGCAGCGAATCGAACCCTCCCCGGTGCCCCGTCGAAGGGAGGCGTTGGCTCGGTGTGGATTCGCAGGGTTTCCCTTTCCCTCTGCTGATTCCTGGGAGCCCTGGGCTGGAGGGAGGGCTGGCTGGGACAGGGCGTGGGATGCTCCTGCTTGGACAGGGCTCCGGAGCCTTTCCAGAGCCGGGAGAGCCCAGGCGCCCCGGCCGGGCTGTGGGAGGCTCCGCTGGCACAGCGGGGATGGATCCAGGGTGCTGCTGGATCCCTCTGGAGCAGCGATTGGCTGTAGGGAACCAGAGCTGCCCCACAAACCCTTTGTGGGGCGCTTGGGGAGCAGCCTGGAAATGATCAGCAAAGAGCCGGGAAGGTCTCACCAGAGCGGTCCCCGAGGAGCCTCAGTGGGGACAGTGCCCAGCCCAGCCCTGCCTCGGTGTCAGGAGTCCCTGGGGTGGCACACTCAGAGCAGGGGTGCTGCTGTCCCTGTCCCTGTGCCTGCTCAGCACCCCAGACATCCCAAATCCAGGTGGGAGACGATGTGAGGGTGCTGAGCGCGGAGCAGCAGCAGCAGCAGCACCTCTGAGCTCCTTCTGGGCAACCCCAAACGTGCAAATCAAGGGGAAAAGTGGGTCCAGAGCTGCTCCAACTGCTCTCATTCCCCACAGGAGATGGGAAAAACAAGAGCCAAGAGTTTAAACATTAAGTTATGTAAGGATTTAATAGCACCTTGTGTTGGGAGCAATCCCAACCTCCTCACCCTCCTGCCCGCCCCTGCTCCCGGGAGGTGCCGCTTCCAGCTGGGCCTGGCCCAGGGAAAGGCTTTGGGTTTATTGGAAACACAAAGCAGGACAGAACCCCCCTGTGTCTCCTCCAGGAGCAGAGGCCAGTCAGAGCCATCACAGATTGATCAGGATTTGATCTGGGAGGGAGGATGGCTCCTTAACATCATTAAGTGGTGACCTTTACAGCTCATCCCTGCTGCCAGCGCGGCCGGGCCGTGGCGGCAGCGGAGACGGATGGCGGCGGTGGGGAGCGGGATAAATTGTTTGTGAGATCGCTGCCCGTGTGTTCGCAGGGCTCTGGAGGTCCCTGGGCCGCTGTTCACCGTCTCTTTCTTTTTTACAGCAGAATAAATCCCGCTTGGTGCCCGAGATGAATTTTCAGAGCCATATGTCATGTTTTACAAGGGGCTGACGGCTCAAATTGGGGGAGAATAATGGTGCCCAGCCCTAGCTCACCTCGATGGCTTTATTAGATTTCTCATCCAGGAGCAGATGAGCAGGCTGCCTTTGTAGGGGGGGGGTTCTGTTGGGAAGCTGATCCTGTTTAGTTTCAGCTCTCAGTGGTGTGTGGTGAATGCTGACAGGCCGGGCGGCACCTCCAGGGCCAGGATGGGACACGCAGTGGTTCCCACTGGGATGCTCCAGGTCCTGTCCCCTTCACCCCTTCCGCTTCCCCACAGCTTGGGAATGTGAAGGTGTCAATCCCACAGGGATCTGGGCAGGCTTCACTTGACCCCCCGAGTTTCTGGCAGCCTTTGGTGATGGGGTCTGCTCCCTCACGCCCTGGCTGTGCTCTCCTGTGTTTGCAGCTCATGAACGGTGCTGGTGCTGGGAAATCAACATTTTCTCAGGGATTGAAACTGGATCTTGGCTGGCAAATGCTGCCCCATGGCCATTCATGCTCCTGGCTGTCACCTCCCAGCTCCTGCAGCCTGGGATAGGGGAAGGTGTCCCTGCCCATGGGCAGGGGGGTTGGAACCTTTAGGGTCCCTCCCAACCCAAACCATTCCATGATTCTATGACTCATGTCAGTGTCCATACTCCTGCCATCAGCCTGGGGCTGGATCCAGGATGGTAAATCCTGTTCCCCTGGGACTGTGGTCAGTGGTGTGACTCCTGCCATCAGCCTGGGGCTGGGTCCAGGCTGGTAAATCCCAGTTTGCTCTGTTTCCATTCCTGTTGCCCTCAGCCCTGGGGCTCCCAGCGCAGCCTGGAGCTCTGTGTGGCAGCGGGGATGGTGTTTGGGATGGGGGTGGAGGGGAGGATCACACAGGGCAGGGAGGGTCAGCCTGGGGCTGGATCCTGAGCATGGACGTGGCACGGGGCCACAGTGACCACTTAGGTGTGGTGGAGGAGGAGGATGAAGAGAAGGAGGAAGAGGAGGAGGAGGAGACTCTGGGCTGACCCAGCGCTGCCTCTGCTCCTGCCAGGACACACTGGGGTGCCATCCCAGGGGAAGGTGCTTCCAGAGAGGAGCAGGGAAGTGCTGCATCCTTTCCATGGCCCTTTTCCTTGAGCTCTGGGAGGTCAGCAAAGACTCGGAGCTCATTCCCACACGCTCAGTGAGACAGTCCCTCATCCAGACCAGGGGCACAGGGGCAGAGGAGCTGCATCCCGAGGGGTGACAGGCCCTGGGGACAACAGGAGTAGCACAGACAGCAGCATTGGTGCCCTCTGAGGACAGAAGCTGGGGTGTTCCCCAAGCCCTGAGCTGTTGGCCCAGCTCCTCTCCTTTGTCCCTTGTCCCAGGGCCGTGTTCCCAAGGGAAGTGAGGACACAGTTCCTGTCTCAGTGAGGATGTGCCTGACTTTGGGATGTCTTTGCAGAGCTCAGACAGCCCTTAAAGCAGAAGGTTACCCTAATTTATGGTGCCTGGATTTATGGGAGGAATATATCAAGGCACGGTGTAATAGCTCTTGTGTGGCCCATCGGGAGAGGGGGACCAGCCTGGAGCCTGTGGGAGCAGGGAGAGCTGTGGGAACACTCAGCAGTGTCCCTGCTTTAACTCCTTCGCCTCAGGAGCAGGGAAGGGACAATCCCGCCTCTACCCTACGGTGTTGAACCTGTGCTGGGAGGAAGCTGAAGTGGGATCCAAAGCCCCTTGGCCTCTGGCAGTGAATGGGGAACTTGAGGAAGGGAGATTGCCCAAACCAACCTGACTCCCTGCCCTTCCCGCAGGACCTTCCTGCAGGTGCCATGTCCGTGCCCACCCTCCCTCCACGGCCCTGCCCCCACCAGGGGCAGCTTGTCCTTGCTGTCCCTCCCTGCATCCCCGCCCAGAGCTGGTGGTGCTGTGCTGGGCTCTCTCTGCCTCCCGGCCCAGCCCAGGCTGTCCCTCGGGCCAGTGTCAGCTCCCGGTGCTCCTGCCCGTGCAAACGGAGTGTCCCTTGGTTCGTGTGGCGGGCAGAAAGCTGAAGGGGCAGATTGGCTCCTGTTTCACTTCCCGTTCCCACGCAGCTCTTCTGAGCAGCCTGGAGCCCTTGGGAGGCCGGGGCAGGAGCTGTGGGGGCTGATCTCTGCCCCTTCCCTGTCCCGTGGTGCCAGTGCCCATCGCCCCCAGAGTGATGCCCCACATGGCCCAGGCAGGACAGAGCTGAGCTGGGAGTGGCTGGAATCACTTCGGCTCTGTTTGCTTTCCCTGCTGGGAACAGGGTCCTGGGAGCATCCAGTGTGCAGCAGATAGGGATAGCTGGAAGTCCCTCTGGGAGCTGGGAATGCCAGAGGCTGTTGGATGCAGCAGGAGCATCCCAGTGGGAGCTGCTGGGCTGGAGATGGGGATCCATCCCAGCAGCTGCTGGATGCAGCGGCAGCACCCCAATGGGAGCTGCTGGGCTGGAGTTGGAGATCCTAGCAACTGCTGGATGCAGCAGGAGCATCCCAGTGGGAGCTGCTGGGCTGGAGATGGGGATCCATCCCAGCAGCTGCTGGATGCAGCAGGAGCATCCCAGTGGGAGCAGCTGGGTGAGCCCAGAGCAGCCCGAGGCTGCCGAAGGCTCTGCTGGGTTCTGTGGCAGTGCTGGGGCTGCAGAGCTGTGAGGGCTGAGCAGGGCCGGAGCAGCCTGTATTCCCTGCAGGATAACACCCTTCCTGACTCATTCCTGAGGCTGCAGGCAGGGCCTGGAGCAGCGGATGGCGCTGGAAGGGGTGGGCACAGGGAAAGGTGAGGCATGGGCGGGGGTTAGCAGCGTGCCAGGCGCTGGCTGCTGCACCCCCAGCACCACCAGCCCCGCCCAGGACAGAGAGCATCAGCCTTCCCCACACACCCCAAAAAGCAGAAATGGCTGGAGCATCCCGGCCCCCTGAACCTTTGCTCTCCCTGAGGTCCTGAAACCCCTGAAATCAGCAGGAATGGCTTGGGCTCCTTCCTGGGCCCAGCGGGGCAGGCTGCGCCCTTTGCCATCCAGCTGGAGCGGCGCTTCCAGGGCTGCGTTGCCGCGGGTGCAGGAGGGTGGGGGTTGCAAAGCTATTCCTGGGGCCTGGGCTCTCCCACCCTTCCTCCTCCTCCTCCTCTGCAGGCCCTGGGTGGAAGTGGCTGTGCCCACTGGAGGAGCTGGCACTGCTGCTTGAAGACGTTCTGCTTCTTTAACGGAGCCTCAGCAGTTACAAAAACTTGTCTTTAAAAATTCATGCTGTTCTGTATCATGTTAAATATTTATTCTAAAGGAACAATGCGTTCCCCCCTCCCCCCTTTCTGCTATGATACCTATTTTGCATATGAGCTGATTAATTATTAAGCATCTACATTTTATTTTGACAAACAGAAGATGTGCCCGAGTCAGTGGGATGCTGCTGTGTTCTGCTGAGCTGTGAATTCCCCTTCCCTCTCCAGACACACAGATCCTCTCTGGTTGCGTCCTGGAGCTCCCACACTCTGGGAATCCGAGCTGGCCGTGGCCGATCCTGGACCTTCACGTCCCTAATCCTGCAGAGCCCTGGCCATGGAGAAAACTGCAGGATTCCCTATTCCTGCTCACCCAGCAGGAAGCCGGGGTGATTTCTTCACCCTTAGGTGTGATTTTTACCTGCCCTGTCCCTTTGCTGTGCTCAGGTGAGGGTGATGCCCTTTTCCTGATGGAAATATCTCCCCCAGGCTGGGGCAGGGAGAAGTTGGTGCTGGTCTGGCCGGGCACCCAGGATGGCGCGGGGCAGCAGGGAGTGCCTGGTGCCAACATCCACCCCTGGTGAGCCAGGAAATGGGGGGAGAACGTGGCTGTCCGGGGCCCGAGGCAGCTGTTCCCAGGCGGCTCCGAGCACGGAGCTGCTCCATGACAAACACTGGTGGGGGAAGGAGGTCTCAGGGGACATTCCCTGCAGCTTCACTGCTGAAGCTGAGGCCCAAATTCCCTGGATGGTTCCCTGGGGTGGGAGGGGAGAGCTGTGTCCCTGGAGCAGGGAGCTGCCCTGGGATACAAGCAGGGCTGTTATTCCCTGAGCCTGCTGGACGCTGCTCCTTTGGAAGGGGTGGGTGTGTCCAGCTCCATGGAGCCTCTTCCACAGGAATTTTATGGAAGAGGAAAGCACGGTGTGTGCAGCTCAGTGGGAGTGGGCACACGGGCACTGGAGCCCAGGTGTGTGCACCTCCCAGCAGGCACAGGCAGCTTTCCCTGGACAGCAGCTCCGCAGGCACAGGATAACTGGAGAAAAGGAGCTCCCTGGGACCCCATCTCCTTCTCTGACACTGCCAGACCCAGGAACGAGGGCTGAGCAAAGAGCTGATCCCAGGGCAAACTCGACTCGAGGATTACCAGGGATTAATCCTGCCGAGAAAACTGGATTATTGCTCAGGAGAGAAGCTGAACCCCCGGCACTTGTATTCTGTGGGAGATTCCGATGGCAGCCCCTCTTGTCCCCGCCCCAGATTTCCCAGGGAAGAACTAAAATAGCGCTGAAGTTTTCCCATGGAAATGTGATCTCAGCCGCTGTGCAAACACGGGAGCATCTCTCCCCCTCTGTACTTCCCAAGCAGGGAATGTGCAGCCTTTGCACCAATAAAAATGCAGCTCCGGGATCCATTTTGGAACTGGTGGTCAGGAAAGCAGGAAAATGAAGCAAATCGTGTTGAGGTGTTTCTTTGGGGAGCTCTGTCAAAGGATCCCTTTGTGATCCCTCAGTGTGTCCCTTCCTGGGAAAAGCCCCTCCACTGGCTCCAGCCTTGGCGCTGGAATCACAAAATGTGCAAGGCAGAGATTCCCGAAACATTTGGTGCAGATTCGCAGGGAATCTTTGTCTCGGGATGGGTTGGGAGCGCTGTCACAGCGAGCGGAGATTGCCCGGGGGGCTGGGAACGGGGATGAGCGGGGATGAGCGGGGGATGCGCGGGGATGCGCGGGGATGAGCGGGGATGAGC
>VZRJ01006768.1:239409-292417 GCA_013397565.1 Ptilonorhynchus violaceus | reverse complement strand
TGTGCTGGGTCATGCTGGGTTGTGTTGGGTTGTACTGGGTCATGTTGGATCATACTGGGTTGTGCTGGGTCGTGCTGGGTTGTGTTGGGTTGTGCTGGGCTGTGCTGGGCTGTGCTGGGTCATACTGGTTTGTGTTGGGTCATGCTGGGTCATGCTGGGTCGTGCTGGGTTTGGGTCTCTCAGTTTCCCTGGATGAGGTCAGGGCAGCCCAGCGCTCCCAGAACTGTGGGCACTGGGAGCTGGGGGAGGCAGGAGGCCCCTGGGATCCGTGCAGAGCAGAGCTGGGGAACTCCACAGCTCCTGACAGGAGGGGGCAGCCAGGGGGGGTCGGGCTCTGCTCCCAGGGAACAGGGACAGGAGCAGAGGGAACGGCCTCAGGCTGTGCCAGGGAGGCTCAGGTTGGACAGCAGCAGGAATTTCTCCATGGAAAGGGTGGTCAGGCACTGGCAGGGGCTGCCCAGGGAGGATTGGAGGGCCCATCCCTGGAGGTGTCCAAGGAAAGCCTGGACATGGCACTCAGAGCTCTGGGCTGGGGACAAGGTGGGCATTGGGCACAGCTTGGACTCCATGGCCTTGTAGGGCTTTTCCCACCCCAGTGATTCCAGGATTCTGTGACTCCAAACTGCAGGAGCAGGTCACACCCACCCGTGCGGGAGGCAGGGGCTGTGTGGGGAGGATTCCTCGCCCAGAGCTGGGGCTCCCATCCCACCGTGGCCACGCCAGGCCTGGCTCAGAGCCCACCTTGGAGCTGCAGGACTTTGGAGTGACCCAAGCACTGAGGACACGGGGTGCAGAGAGCTCCTCAGAAGGGTGGGACGAGGTTAGACAGGGGTTGGTGTCAGGGGCTGAGCTGGAATCCCTGCTCTTGGAGGAGCTGTAATCCCTGCTCTTGGAGGAGCTGTAATCCATGCTCTCTGAGGAGCAGGAGGTGGCTGCTGGGACAGGGGTGGCAGGTCTGGTGCAAGTGGGTGCTTCAGTGGGCAGAGTTTGGATTTCTTGACCAAATGTGAGCTTGAAAGAGAATTGAGTCCAGGCAGTCTTACTGTGCCTGCAGGTTGGAGAAATGCTTCCCTCCTGGGGCTGTCCTGGGCCGGGCAGGGCTGCTGGGGGTGGTCTCCTGCATTCCCAGCCCGCCTCTGGCACTCACAGGAGCTGCAGGACACTGCCCAGGCCGTGGCTCCGTCCCTGCAGGGCTGGGAATGGCTGGACCTGGTGGTCTTAGAGGGCTTTTCCAGCCTCGATGATTCCATGGCCCTGTGGCTGCTTGCCAAGAGGAGGGAGAGCCTCCCTGAAGGATCAGCCTGGACACTGCTCCTGGGATCCAAATGAGCCCAGGTCTGCCCCAAACCTGGCTGTGAGCCATGTGTGAGCTGACAGTGGCTGTGCCCCGGGGCTGCTGTGTGCAGGGAAACCAGGGTAAGCACAAAGCTATTGGGGGGAAAAATGTAAAGAAAAAAAAAAGTTTTTAAAATTTAAATGAGTTTTATTTCTTTTCATGTTGAGGGTCTGCATTTTCTTTTCCTCATTTTCTGCTCCTCGTAGAGGCTGGTGCTGCTGAAGTGGTTGTTTTGTGCTTGTTCCTTTAATTAGTTTCTTAGCAGCTCCCCAGCTTTCCTACAGAGACTTGTTCTTCTTCTGAAGTTGATTTCTTAAGGTTAGGCCTAAAAAAGCTCATCCAAACTGGAAACTATGAAGGGAAAGGGAAAGCTGTGCTGTGGGAATGATGCAGAGACGCTTGCTGAGCCCCAAAATCCAGTTCTGATGCCCTGAGCGTCCCAGGGAGAGGCCCAGGGGCTGTGATTTGACCTTGTGGGTCACAAAGACTGATCACCATCAACCATCAACCATCAACCATCAATCATCAATCATCAATCGTCAATCATCAATCATCAATCATCAATCATCAATCATCACGAAGATGATTGGAGGGCTGGAGCACTTTTCCTGTTAGGAAAAGCTGAGAGACTTGGGATTGTTCAGCCTGGAGAAGAGGAGGATCCAGGGAGAGTTCAGAGCCCTTTCCAGGGCCTAAAGGGGCTCCAGGAGAGCTGGAGAAGGACTTGGGACAAGGCGTGGAGGGACAGGACAAGGGGGAATGGCTTCCCACTGCCAGAGGGCAGGGTTAGATGGGATATTGGGAAGGAATTGTTCCCTGGGAGGATGGGGAGGCCCTGGCACAGGTTGCCCAGAGAAGCTGTGGCTGCCCCCGGATCCCTGGAAGTGTCCAAGGCCAGGTTGGACAGGGCTTGGAGCACCTTGAAATAGTGGAAGATGTCCCTGCCCATGGCAAGGGGTGGAATGGGATGACTTTAAGGTCCCTCCCAACCCAAACCATTCCAGGATTCCATATCCCATCAGAATCTGCAGGCTGAACTTTTTGGGGCTTGGGCTCCTCCAGCAGTGAAATGCTTCAGCAAAGCCTTCCCTGTTCCCTTTGGCTGGAGCACGAGGCTAATTTTATCCTGCTGCCTTTGGAAATGTCAGCCTGTGTGTGCAGGAATTTTACAGCCACTTTGTGCCTTGCAAACCGGGATCACTCTTGAACGCTAACAAGGAATCAATTTGTTTGGAATGTGCAAAGATTTTATGCCACCAAGAGAGAAGGGGTTTTAATACAGATATAATAAGCCTTATGCTATGTCCATGTTTGGAATAATCCATGGATTTTTTTATTGTCCTGCCTCTGAAAAGATGCTGGAGTAAAGGAAAAGCTGCTGGGAAGGGCAGCCAGGGGGGTCAGGGGGACACAGCAGGGCTTGGGTGGGGAAGGCCCCATGGAGAGCTTTGACCCTTTGGGGGACCTTTGTGCCAAAGGTGCCCGGGGCAGGACAGGGCAGGGCAGGGCAGGGCAGCTCTGGGAGATTGGTCATGTTTTTGGATGGCATCCAGGGAAAAGGTGAAACTGGACCCTCCTGGCACATCCATCACTCCTGGAGGTCTTTGCCAGGAGCCAAAGGGCAGAGTGAGCTCAAAGGGAGGAAAGGCACAGTGGCTTTTTGGGATCCATTGCGGCCGTGAGGGGCGTGGTGCACGTGAATCCCAACTTTGGGAGTCTCCAGAGTGCCGCCTGTCCCCCCTGGCAGGGAGTGAGGGCAGGGCTGCCCCACTCTGCCCTGTCCCCGTGTCACGGTGTGAGGGCAGGGCTGTCCCACTCTGCCCTGTCCCTGTGTCAGGGTGTGAGGGCAGGGCTGTCCCACTCTGCCCTGTCCCCGTGTCAGGGTGTGAGGGCAGGGCTGTCCCACTCTGTCCTGTGCCCCTGCCCGGACCCAGGGGAGGCTCTGCCTGTGCCAGGGCACGATGAAAGCCCCATGGTCTTTGTAGTGCTTCAATACCCCAGTGCTTGTACAAAAAAATAATTTAAAAAGGGTTCAGAGGAGCAGCCAAGACCCAGATTCAGAGCTGCTTGGGTGCTGCAGAAACAGGGATTGAACTTTCAGAAGCTGAAGATTTCGTCCTACCTCTCGTCTGTCTTTTCTTTTTTTTTAACGGTTTTCTAAAATTACCCCAAAGCATCCCACAGATGGTGGATCTCTGATTGGTTCCCCGTGTGTGTGTGTGTGTGTGAAAATCCACAGAGCTTTGGTGCTCCCTGCTTGGTCTCCAGAGACAGACAGACCATGCTTGGTGCAATGAGTATCACACGATCCTGGAATGGTTTGGGTGGGAAGGGACCTTAAAGCCCACCCAGCCCCACCCCTGCCATGGGCAGGGACACTTTCCACTATCCCAGGGTGCTCCGAGCCCTGTCCAACCTGGCCTTGGACACTGCCAGGGATCCAGGGGCAGCCACAGCTGCTCTGTGCCAGTCAGAGAGATCACATGGCAAACACAAACATCATAAATCATTGGGGATGTTCTGGAACAACAGGAATTATTCTTAAAGGAGAGATCCCAAATAACATTATTGACTTTCCCAGTTCTCCGTGCTCCACTCTATCCAATGGAAGCTTTGCTGGGAGTGGGATGAGAACAGGAACTCGCCTTCCCCAGCCTCGCCCTGAGCCAGGGCCTGGCTGTCACCTCCCGGAGGCGTTCCTGTGTGCAGGACATCTGCTGTCACCAGGCCACAACGGCAGGACGGTGACAAACCTGTCCCAGCTTCCCATCCCCTCGCTGTGTGTGCTGGGATTGGACTCACTCTGGCTGGACCACGTGGCACCTTCAGCAAGAGGCTGTCACCACTGTCCTGCTGCCACCACTGTCCTGCCGTCACCACTGTCCTGCTGCCACCACTCTCCTGCTGCCCCCACTGTCCTGCTGCCACCACTGTCCTGCTGCCACCAGTGTCCTGCCATGGCCACTGTCCTGCTGTCACCACTGCCCTGCTGTGACCACTGTTCTGCTGTGACCACTATCCTGCTGTCACCACTGCCCTGCTGTCACCACTGTCCTGCTGCCACCACTGTCCTGCTGCCACCACTGTCCTGCTGTCACCACTGCCCTGCTGTCACCACTGTCCTGCTGCCACCACTGTCCTGCTGTCCTGGTTTGGCTGGGAAGGAATGAACTCCTGCCCAGGAGCTGGCGCAGGGCTGTGTTTGGGAATTCCTGTGAGGATGATGTTGGTAACACACCGGGGTTTGGTTGGGGCCAGGCTGTGCTTACTCCAAATCCAGGGGTTTTCCACGTCCCAGGCTCTGCTGCGAGAAGCTGGGATGGAGCATGGCCAGGAGAGCTGGCCTGAACTGGCCACAGGGACGTTCTGTGCCACAGAAGGTCCTGTGGGGTGTTTGAGCCAGGGAGGGGCGGGATCCCCATCCCTGCAGGTGCAGATGTGGGATGGAGGGCTGGGCTTTAGTGGTGGCCTGGGCAATGCTTGGGTAATGAGGTCGGTGGTTGGACTTGATGACCTTGGAGGTCTTTTCCGCCCTTAAATCTGTGATTATTCAGTGCCTAAAGGGGCTCCAGGAGAGCTGGAGAGGGACTTGGGACAAGGCATGGAGGGACAGGACACAGGGAATGGCTTCCCAGTGCCAGAGGGCAGGGTTAGATGGGATCTTGGGAAGGAATTGTTCCCTGGGAGGGTGGTGAGGCCCTGGCACAGGTTGCCCAGAGAAGCTGTGGCTGCCCCTGGATCCCTGGAAGTGTCCAAGGCCAGATTGGACAGGGCTTGGAGCCACCTGGGATAGTGGAAGGTGTCCCTGCCCATGGCAGGGGTGGGACTGGATGGGCTTTAAGATCCCTTCCACCCAAACCATTCCATAATTCCATGATTCCATGACCTCTCATATGTGCCCTTGGCAGGGAGAACCACAGAGCTCCTGTGCAGGATCCAGAGACGTCCTGGGGCCTCTGGGATCACACCCACCCCCACCACAGACACCCTCTCAAGGAGCTTTTTATTCCACTCCTGTTGGAGCTTCCTTCTCTTGGCGTCATCTTGGTGGCCTTTGAGCACCCGTGGGCCTGCTCAGGAGACACTTTTAAGCGGATTTGAGAAGGAATCTCCTGGATAAAACGGGACCCTGGAGTGCTGTTGTCCAGCCCGTTTGCCTGCTCTTGCCAGAGGCAGGGGAGCTGCGGTGTCAGAGGTGCTGCAGCCCTTTGCAGATCGCACGGGGCACGAGCCCTCGCTGTCCCCACTCGTCTGAGCTCCTTTTTCTCCTCCCTGCCTTTCAGCAGGAACATTGTCACTCCTTCACAAAGAACCTGCAATAGGAGCAGTGCAGAGATCATTGTTTATCCGATATTTAGGACCACATTGGAATGCAAATGAAGTTGCAACAACCGAGCGCACGGGTGGTTACTGTGGTACTGCACAATTCCTGAATTACCTTCCTGAACCTTTATTTTTCATGGTTTCCTTGCAAAGCTCTGCTGGTGCCTGAGAGCTCTGTACTGCACCGCTCTCCATGAATCCACTGCCATCCCTTTCCTCAGCTCCTCCAGCAGCAGCGGGAGTTGTCCCCTGACCTGCGCTTGGCACAGTTTGGGCAGGAAGACAACGGAATCCCAGACTGGTTTGGCTTGGGAGGGACTTTATTGGAAGGGACCTTAAGGATCATCTCATTCCCACTCCCTGCTATGGGCAGGGACACCTTCCACTCTCCCAGGTGCTCCAAGCCCCGTCCAACCTGGCCTTGGACACTTCCAGGGATGCAGGGGCAGCCACAGCTTCTCTGGGCAACCTGTGCCAGGGCCTCCCCACCCTCCCAGGGAACAATTCCCTCCCAAAATCCAATCTAACCCCGTCCAAGCCATTCCCCCTTGCCCTGTCCCTCCATGCCTTGTCCCAAGTCTCTCTCCAGCTCTCCTGGAGCCCCTTTAGGCACTGGAAGGGGCTCTGAGGTCTCCCTGGATCCTTCTCCTCTCCAGGTGAACACCCCCAGCTCTCCCAGGCTGGCTCTAGAGCAGAGGGGCTCCAGCCCTGGGAGCATCAGGATGTCCTGCTGATCTCTCCCAGGTTTCTGACTTGACACCTCCAGCATCTTGGAGCGCCCCAGGATGAGGTGACCACTCTGCCGCAGCCAGGGAAATCCTTTCTTGCATCCAAAGGCTTTGGATTTCTGTATAAGTCTCTCAGTGAGTTTCTGGGTCTGGACATCCCCTCCTTAACCCCAAAGCAGAGCGTGGTGTGGGTGCTGTGCCCTCCCTTCACCTCCCTGCTCTCTTGTGAGCACCCCCCACTCGTTATGAGACCAGCGGGCTTCTCTTCCTCTTCTCCTTGTCCACACACTCCCCCTGGCACACACACTTCCTTTGGGGCTTCCCAAGGGATCCCTGCCCGATGGAGACGGCACCGTGCGGTGGCAGAGTTTGTGTTCTCCAGCCGGCCCTGCCCTCGTGGTGCCCGTGGCTCACTCTGGGCTCACTGGTGTGTTCAGAGACGCTCCCCTGCTGGCCCTGCAGCCCAACCTGCCTGCCCTTGCACAATTCCAGCCTTTCGTTCTCCAAAGCAAAGACTCAAACAGCAGCATCAAAACCAAGCAAGGAAATCCTGTGTTTGTAGCACCAAACCTTCGCTGCCTGCTGGGTTTGCCTCATCTGGCGGCTGGAGCACAAACCGGACCGTCAACATTTCGTTCAGCTCGTGGCTCAGACACCAGCTCTGTGCTGTCCTGCAGCCCTGCCCTGCCCCATTGGCCTCCCTGCCCGCTGCTCGGCAGGGAGCACATTCCAGAGGGCTAGGGGCATGGAGGGCTTGTCTTTTATTGCTTGGACACGCATTGGTCGCCTCAGGCGTTGTGGAGAAGGAGCAGCTGTGATGTCCCCTGTCCCCAGCCCCAGGGTGTGCCCTGCCAGGACAATCCAGCTCCTCCCTGGCTGTTGGGTGCACATGCCCTGCTCCCAGCCCCTCTCTGTGCCCTGCCATCCCTGGGCACCCAGCTCCTCCCTGGCTGTTGGGTTTACAGTGTGAGTGGAGGTGCCCAGAACAGGAGCTCTGATCACGTCCCTGTGCCCCTGCTCCAGCTGGGATAAGGTTTTGTCCCTCCCCCGTGCCTGCACCGAGCTCAGACAGCTCCTGGCACCTGGAGAGGAGCTGCAGCTCCTCTGTGGTTAAAGGTTCATCCCCTCCCCTTGCCCTTGAGCAAAACCCTTTGGGGACGGCGGAAGGCTCACCTGGCAAGTAAATGAGATATCCGTGGAATATCCTGAGCTGGAGGGGACCCACCAGGATCATCCAGACCAACTCCTGGCCCGGCACAGACACCCCAACAATCCCACCCTGGAGTTTCATGTCCCCCCTCAGAGTCCCTCCCTGGCAGTGTTTACCCTGGGTGTGCAAGGAAGTGGCTTTCCAGCGCCTGAGGGAGATGACAGGAAACATGGAGGGAGACAATTTGCAAGGGTCTGGAGGGACAGGAAAAGGAGGAAGGGATTCACACTGATAACGAGTAGGTTTAGATTTGATATTGGGAAGGAACTGGTCCCTGTGAGGGTGGGGAGGCCCTGGCACAGGTTGCCCAGAGAAGCTGTGGCTGCCCCTGGATCCCTGGAAGTGTCCAAGGCCAGGTTGGACGGGGCTTGGAGCAGCCTGGGATAGTGGAAGGTGTCTCTGCCCATGGCAAGGGCGGGACTGGATGAGCTTTGAGGTCCCTTCCAACCCAAACCATTCCATGATTCTGTGGTTCTGACTTCTTGTATGTGCCCTTGGCAGGGAGAACCACAGAGCTCCTGTGCAGGATCCTGTGGTGTCCTGTGAACTCTGGAATCACATCCATCCCCATCCCAGACACCATCTCAGGGAGCTTTAAGGTCCCTTCCCACCCACACCATTCTGCAATTCCGTGCTGGTTCCATGACGTGGGTGGTGGGGCAGCCCCGGCAGCAGGCACAGAGAGCTCCCCGGAGCACTGCAGGGGCCAGGGGGACGCGTTCCCTCCGCGCTGGCGGATCCCGGTGCGGAGAAGGCGCTGTCCCTGTGTCCAGGCGGCCAAAGCCCCCCGCCAGCCCTGCCCCGTGTCCTCCTGCACCGCGTGGCTCCGGCTCCCGGGAGAACAGCACGGATCCCGGGCCAAGATTAATCCGAGCAGGAGCAGGCACAAGCACTGTTTACCCTGCCTTTGTTAATCAGTTTGTTTCCCTTCGTGATCCCGAAATGGAATTAAAGGGCTCTGTTTACACTGCTGAGTTATCGTCTGCTCCGGCAGGTAGAGCGCTTTGGTGGGGAATTAACGGGGCCGCGGACGGATTTGTGTCAGAAATATGTGCATATTTTCCCGGCCAAGGATTTGTTGAACTGAGCTGGAATCTCGTGCCTCCGTGTTTAAATAAAACATCAGCCGCCAGCCACCCACACGAGCTGCTGGGTGCTGCGGCCCCGAAACAAGTTCACCTTTAAAAGAGCTGAGCTGGAGGCTTTTCTCCCGCTGCCTCCTGAGGTGCTCCTCCAGGAGCAGAGGTACCCTTGGAGCGCAGCTCAAGGATTCAGACTCTTCTTGAAGGAAACATCCAGCTCTGATGCCAAGGAAAGACGAGGGAGCGTGCACAGGCCTTGGGTTTGTCCTCAGGAGCTTGTGCTGAACGGTGCTGGGGGCAGCCTGGGGATTTCTGTCTCCACAGCAAAAGCCAAATTTTCTTCTCTCTGCAACCCAGCACAGAATTGGGCCCTCGCACCTGCCTCGGAAGGCTGAAAAAAAATCCAATTCTGCTCATTTTTGCTCCAGCAGCACTAAATTTATAACCCAGCACGAGGAAGACAAGATCTAAAAACCAATTTAGCAAAAAATAGCCTTTGCAACTAAAAATTAATGCTTCGAAAGGCCTAAATGAAGCTTGAAAATAGCTTTTTTTTTTCCCCTCCAGCCCATGACTCACGTGCCTATTTGCAAACAATTCAAATGCAGTAAATTGAGAGGAAATATAAATCAGGTTCCTAAGTGAAGCTGCATAAATCCAATAAATGATTGATGAGAGGATCCTGCTTTAAGGCACTGCTGTCTGTCTCCAGCACTGAGGCAGGGAATGATGGGGCCTTCTCTTCCTTAGGGGCTCCCTGCTCCGACCTCTGATCCCACTCCAGGGCAGATGCAGCTTTGTCTCTGCACTGAGCAGAGCGCTGCAAAACAGGACTGTGCTCCCCCCAGGGCCCGGCACGGATCCCAGGGATCCTCCCCAGGGAGGAGGAGCAGGGAATGCTCACTGGTGGTGCTGCCCAAGAGCCTGAGCGCCCAGGGCAGCCCTGCCAAGGCGTCAGTGTCCCCAGGAAATGTGCTGGGAGAGAGTAGTTTAGATGGGATACTGGGAAGGAATTGTTCTCCGTGAGGGTGGTGAGGCCCTGGCACAGGTTGCCCAGAGAAGCTGTGGCTGCCCCTGGATCCCTGGAAGTGTCCAAGGCCAGGCTGGACGGGGCTTGGAGCAGCCTGGGAGAGTGGAAGGTGTCCCTGACCTCACTAAAGGTCTGCATTCCCTGTTCCCTGTGTGATCAGCAGCTCCAGCGGCCACGCTTGGAATTCTGGGAGGTTTGTGCTCTCCCTGGCTCTGTCCCTGTCCAAGGCTCCAAAACTCCTCCAAAATTCCTCCACAACTCCCACTGTGACCCAGCGACTGACGTGAGCCCAGCCTGCAGCGAGAGATGGGAGTGATGGTTCCTCCCAGCCCCAGCAGCTGCTGGAAAACCCCTCAGGGAAGAGTGTCTGGGAAACGGGGATTCCAGCTGCCGGGACCCTGCCCCGGCAAGGAGCCGGTGCCAGCGCATCCCCAGCACCCTGGGGGGCCGGGGGCTGATCCTGCTGGGATTGAACATCTCCACAGGCACCAGGAGAGCGGGGTGTGTCCCATGGGATGTGTCCCATGGGGTGTGTCTCACAGGGTGTGTCCCACAGGCTGTGTCCCACGGGGTGTGTCCCATGGGGTGTTCCTACAGGGTGTGTCCCACGGGGTGTGTCCCATGGGGTGTGTCCCATGGGCTGTGTCCCACGGGATGTGTCCACAGGGTGTGTCCCATGGGGTGTGTCCCATGGGGTGTGTCCCACGGGCTGTGTCCCACGGGATGTGTCCACAGGGTGTGTCCCATGGGGTGTGTCCCACGAGATGGGTCCACAGGGTGTGTCCCACAGGGTGTGTCCCATGGGGTGTGTCCCACGGGATGTGTCCCATGGGATGTGTCTGTGACACGCTGCTGCTGCTGCTGCAGCCCTGAGGGTGGGTCAGGAGCAGCTTTTCCCATCCACACAGGGATGGGAGCACTGGAAAGGGGACCAGCCTCAGACGAGTTGCCCTGTACCCATGTGGAGGACGATAATTTTGGGAGTGCCACCTTTTCCATGTCTCCCAGAGCCCTGTGAGGAACAGTGGGGACCCTGTGGAGTCCGGAGCACATCGCCCTGAACGGACCTTTCATCTCATTGCCCTCATCCTGCCCCACCACCAGCATCCCAAAAATGTGAGGGATGGTTTGAGGGAGGCACCAGTGCAGCCAGCAACGCGATGCCAAGGTGCTGGGGAGAACCTGAGCAAATTCCAGAGCCTTGGGATCAGGAGCTTCAACCGCTTTTCCTGCACGTGACAGGTCAAGGCAGCTGCCAGCAGCTCCTGCTTCCAGGCAGCCTGGCATAAATCAGCAGCAGAGGAACAAGGTGACTTGTCTCCACTCCAGGTTGTCCCTCTCCGGATCTGGCACTGACACAGTTTCCGTGAAAGATTTATTTTGCAGGAAAATGGATTTTCAATCAAAGCAGGCGTTTCTGCATGAAATATTGTTTGCATTGACATTTCCCCATTTTTTTTTCAATGATACACTTCCCTTCCTTCCTTCTCCCACTTTCTTCCAAAGAGACAAGCACAAAAATAATTCAGAAGCAGTGTTAATTTTTCAGTGAAAGTGTCTGGCTTTGGGTAACAGAGGACTGCATATTTTGGGAGAAAATCAAATATTTTTCCTCAAAACTGAGGAAAAGTCAGTTTTCAGAAAGGAAACCATCAACTGTTAATGGGGTGGGGGTACCAGAACTATCTGGTGAAGGGTTTGCAGGGGGAAATGGGGGATGCCGTGTCCCAGAGCCCTGAGCACGGGCAGGGGACAGCTGTGTCCCTGCCCTCGGTCCCTCCTCTTCCTCACCACCCAGAGCCCAAGATGCCCTTGTCTGTGACGGAATTCCCTGTGCCCATCCTCCTGCTCTCTCCCAGTCCTTGGTTTGATCCTAATGAGGCTGGATGAGGCACCCAATTAATCCTCTCTGGTCACTGGGCAGGGGAGGGAGAGGGCCCTGCCTGGGGTCCCAGGGGACACTGGCTCCGGGATGGAGCAGATTCCCAGAGCCCCACGTGGGCTGGCTGCTGCTGGGGACCTGCCAGCCCCTGCTGCCCTCATTTGGCTTCCTCTGCCCTATTTCTGCCTGGCCCTTCGAGGTGCCAAGGCAGGCTCAGCTCTCCAAAATCTCTCACAGGGAGAGGCTTTGCTACTCCAAGCCGTGGTGGATTGTCCCTGGATGTGCCTGGGCACGGGAGAGCATCCCAGCGGCGGGTCCTGGGTCCTTTGGGTGCTGGGCTCCACTGGTGCAGGGCTCAGGGGGGACTCCAAGGGCACTAGGAATGTTCAGCTGGGGCAGGGACTGAGCCCAGACCTCAGCAGGGGCTGCAGCTCTTCCCAAGGGCAGCTCCGATCTCTGCTCCCTGGGACAGGGACAGGACCCAGGAACGGCTGGAGCTGTGCCAGGGCAGGGTCAGGCTGGAGAGCAGGGAAAGGTTCTCCTGTCCCCAGAGGGTGCTGGGCACTGACCAGGCTCCCCAGGGAATGGTCCCGGCCCCAAGGCTGCCAGAGCTCCAGGAGCGTTTGGACAACGCTCCCAGGGATGCACAGGCTGGGATTGTTGGGGTGTTTGGGCAGGGCCGGGGGGGGGACTGGATGATCCCTGTGGGTCCCTTTCAGCTCAGGATATTCCATGATTTCTGTGATTCTATGAACTCAGAACCTGTGATCCCACAAGAGTCCTGAGCTGGATTTTCATCCCCTCTCCCTGAGCCGGCTGGGGACAAAGGTGCTGGAGCAGGAGAGGGTCTGAGGCCGTGGCTGCGCAGAGCAGGGGAAGCTGAGGCACTGCCCCTGTTTCCTGCGTGGGGGATGCTCCGGGCTACCCTTCCAAGGAGCAGAGCAGGCTCCAGAGGGGCCTGGGTGAGGCTCCCCATGCCAGCTGTGCCTGGCAGCTGGCTGGGCACGCAGCCTTGGGAAATTCTCGCTATTTTCCAGCTCTTGCTCTTTTGCAGGACTAGCAGAATTTCTCAGTGTAGAGACATTTGTCAATTTGCATAATTAAAGCACTGCAAACTCATCCAGATTCACAGATCCCTGCGCTGGCTCCCTGGAGACTCCCCACTTCTCTCCCATGAATTATTTATGGGCAGCGCTGGCTCGAACAGGGCCCTTTGTCTGCGGCGTTTGCTCCACATTCCGGCTCTCCCAGGTGGAGACGAGGCAGAGCCGGGAACAGAAACAGCTCCATTTCCCACAGCCCTGCCTGTTCCACTCTGCCAGGCGAGAACAAGGGGAATTCCTGGAATCTGTGGGGCTGCCCGTGGAGAGGGAGCTGAAGGTGTTCAGCCCCAGGTTGGACTCTGATCTTGGAAGTGTTTTCCAAGTGACTCTCTAAGTGAGGTTCCTGAGGAGATGGAGGTGTCTGCAGCAGGGACACCCCGGGCTGTCCCCACACTGGGGGCAGCTCTGGGACCCTCCCGACAAGAGAGACCTGGAGGGGCTGGAGCGTGTCCAGGGAAGGGAACGGAGCTGGGGAGGGGACTGGAGCCCCAGGAGCGGCTGAGGGAGCTGGGAAAGGGGCTCAGCCTGGAGAAAAGGAGGCTCAGGGGGGACCTTCTGGCTCTGCACAGCTCCTGACAGGAGGGGGCAGCCAGGGGGGGTCAGGCTCTGCTCCCAGGGAACAGGGATGGGATGAGAGGGAAAGGCCTCGAGCTGTGCCAGGGGAGGTCCAGGTTGGATATTGGGAAAATTTATTTGTGGAACGTTTGGTCAGGCACTGGCACAGCTGCCCAGGACAGTGGTGGAGTCCCCATCCCTGCAGGGATTTAACAGCCCCCGTTGGGGACATGATCCGTGGTGGCCTTGGCAGTGTTGAGCTGACAGTTGGACTCAATTATCTTGGAGGGCTCTCGCAGCCTTAATGACCCTGTGATTCCATGACTCCGTGAAGCCAAGGGACAGGCTGAGTGCCCACGCTGCAGCCAGGCCCCCCAGCTCTCCCGTGTGCTCCCTCCCCACGGGCGGCTCTGCCTGCGGGGACAGCACCCAGTGACGAGCTCTCCTGGCAGGAACCACATTTCCCTGGGCCAGGCCCAGACCAAACCCGGATAACCGGAGGGAGAAGCCAGGGAGCGGGAGGAAGGCAGGAGCAAGCGGTGAGCGCACAGAAAGCAGGGCTGTGTTTGCAGGCTCTCCCTGCTGGAGCCGAGTGAGTGCTTGTAAATCCCACAGCATGGGAATACAAATATTTGTGCTGTGGAAGCGCTGCCGATGGAGTCCTGCAGCTCCCCTGCTCGGGTCCTTCCAGCCCTGCTCAGACCTGTTTCCTTCCCGGTCTGCAGGACACGGCCAAGCTGCTTGTACAGGGAACGGTGACAGGACAATGGGGAAAGGTTTTGGATTTAAATAGGAGAGATCTGGGTTAGATGTTAAGAAGGAATTGTTCCCTGGAAGGGTGGGGAAGCCCTGGCACAGGCTGCCCAGAGAAGCTGTGCCTGCCCCTGGATCCCTGGAAGTGTCCAAGGCCAGGTTGGACGGGGCTTGGAGCAGCCTGGGATAGTGGAAGGGGTCCCTGCCCATGGCAGGGGTGGGACTGGATGGGCTTTAAGGTCCCTCCCAACCCAACCATTCCAGGATTCCGGGATGTCTCTGGTTCCCTGCATCCCTCAGCAGTGTCAGAGCAGAGTGGGGCTGAAGAATGAAATGAAAACCCAGAGGAGCCAGGGCTGAGTAACACAGAGTCTGGGTGGCAGCTGCCGAGAGCAGCTTTGCTCAGCAGTGGTGCACATCATCCCAGCTGCAGGTGGAACACGGGAATGTGGGATGATGCTGGGGCATGGGGTGGTCCAGGGACACCAGAGTGGCACTTTCCAACCCGACAGCCCAGACTGCCCTGTCACCCTGGGCCTGGAGCTAGACCTCTGAGGGTGTTTGCAGATGCAAACTCAGCCCTAAAATATTGTGATCTGCCCGAATTCCAGATGCCAGTGCAGTTCTCGTCCCCTCCTCACCCAGGAATGTGGATTTTGGTAACATCAGCACTTTCTACGTGATCTCCTGGAGCTGTGCCAGGCCCAGGACTGCCATGGCCCATCCCTGGAAGTGTCCAAGGCCAGGTTGGACGGGGCTTGGAGCACCCTGAGGTAGTGTAAGGTGTCCCTGCCCATGGCAGGGGGTGGAACAAGTGAGCTTTAAGGTCCCTTCCCACCCAAACCAGTCCGGGATTCTATGGCTG
The DNA here is from genome assembly GCA_013397565.1 of Ptilonorhynchus violaceus. NCBI lineage: Eukaryota > Metazoa > Chordata > Aves > Passeriformes > Ptilonorhynchidae > Ptilonorhynchus > Ptilonorhynchus violaceus. Next base: position 277,550 of record VZRJ01006768.1, on the reverse strand, counting down.
AGCTGGGAGTTGGCACTGGGCGGGAAATCAGGGATGTTTTCCTGTCCTGAGCCCCTTTGTCCGTGGCAGGTGGGCTGGGGGGTCTCCTGGGAGTGCCGGTGGTGATTTCCCAGGATGCAGAGGCGCAGGCTGGGCTCTGGGAGGCTGCAGCGCTCATTGTGGCGAGCCCAGCTGGGGCTGTGCTCATCCCGAGGTGTGATCACGCCTGCACACACAGGCCCCAGGATAATTTTCAGCTCCCATCCCCTCGGCGGAAGCAGACAAGGCGAGAAATGGCACAATGCAGTCGGGGGCTATCGTGAAAGCCTCTGCCAAGGATTTTTCTCAGTGTGATGGAAGCTGGAATATTCATCTGGGCTCTTTGTTTTTTTTTAATTTTTATTTATTTATTTATTTGGTTTTCCCGGAGCCTGCTGCTGCTGATGTATTATTTATACAGCAGGAAATTAGACTCGGAGGACTCAAGTATACTTCAAATAAGCTTCCTAATTCTGTCAATTAAGGATGCACAGGCTGCTGGGGCTCTGGCTGGGGCTGAGCCATGCTGGAGTGAAAGCTGCCCCTGGTCATTGCTCTGATGTGCTGCCGCAGATATTTTCAGCTGCAGGAAAAATAGCTCGGTCCCAAAATCAAAGGTGTGAGAGGCTGGGAGCATTATACGGAGCAGCTCCGGCTGATTCCAGCGGGACCAAGAAGCTCCCGTGCTCTGGCGGGGGAGTGCTGAAGTGCTGAGTGTGGCCGCTCACCGCTCTGCTCCGGAATGAGACCCGGGGCTTTTCCTTGCTGGCAACACACGGCCGGGAGACTGGCAGGGCTGGGTTCGGGGTCATTTACTCCCTAATTAATGCAGTAACTCTCCGTGTGCTCCCAGTGCAGCTCTAGAGCAAATTAGTTGATGTGTAATTAATACATAGAAGAGCATCTTCCCTCCTTCATTGCCTGTCCTTAGCCAACCATTTGGAAAGGAGGTTGGAATTTTGCACCAGGGAAGGGGGTCTGTTCCCAGCCATAGAGTGGGATTGGGCACAGGGCACAGCTGTTCCCACCTCCCACGGGAAAGGGAATTCCTGGGGCAGAGGGGCGGGAAGCAGCCTGTGCCCAGCTGGGACTCAGAGTGTCCCCTGCCACCTGCAGAACGCTCAGCCCCGAGCTGTGCCCGGCCATTCCAGGGCCAGGGAAAAGCCCCAGGGGAGCTGGGGCTGAGGGGATCCTTGCTCAGCACATTCCCGGTGTTCCGGTGCGTTTCTGCAGGAGAATCCAGCACGGGAGGAGTGGGATGCTTGTCCTGCCCTTGGGTGGCTGTGAGAAAGGTGAGACCTCTCCGAGGACACCCCTCATCCCCTCCTGCCTCTCCTGGCCTGGCCGATGTCCCTGTCACCGCGGGCACTCCGGGCTGAGGGAGGTTTGTGGCTGCAGCACCGTTTTGTCTCATTGCTCCGGATTTGATGTCCCTGCAAACGCAGATCTGTCCATCCCGGGGAGGGGGAGGGATGGGCCTGCTCTGCCTGCTCTGCTCAGGAACCCCCTCGGGAGCACACGGACACAGCCCTGGGGTCCTGCTCAGGGGACAGCACTGTCACCTCTGCTCTGGGTGGGCGGGTGATCCCTCTGCTCCTGGGGGACAAGTGCTTCGTGCCAAGGACCATCCAGGAAAGGACGGATTCCCGTGTGCCCCTGGGAAAGGGGACTGGCCCCTGTGCAGGAAAAGACGTCCCCACCAAGCCCCAGCTCTTGCCACTCCCCAAAGCCTTGCAGGGGACACGGCAGGGACCGCCTGGCACACAACGTGTGCAGTGAGCTGGGGACCCCCGGCCACAGAGGAGCAGGATTATTTCCCATAAAGGGTTCTGTAACCCCTTTGGAAGTGCATCCCTCTCCTCTGCCAGCTGAACAAGTGTTCCCTCCCAGCCCTCTTTGTGGAGAGCTGGAGCTGCTGGGAGCAGGGGTGGAATTCCAGCAGCAGTTTGTAACCGGGATGGCAGTGGGAGAAGATGGAATAACAGCCCTCTGGATTCTCCCCACAGAACCACCACTCAGCACTGCACAACTCCGATCAGCTGCGGGAAATGCCAGCTGCTGGTCGGTGCTGGGATCTGGGCGTGGGGAGATGGATGTGGGAAGTGTCCTCTCCCATTTTCCATGGAGCTGTGCAGAGCCAGAGCCGATCCCACGGGCAGGGCCCTGTGCAAGGAGCTGGGCACGAGAAGCAGAGATGCTGGGGGGTGATGGGGACCCTGCGGTGCTGCAGGGCCAGTGTAGCCCCTGTGTTGTTCCCGGGTGCTGTGGGATGGGGGAACACCCCGGATGCAGCCTCAGCTCCCCCGGGAGCGCACGGCAGGGCAGGGCCACAACGGGGGTGTCCCACCCCACCTGATCCATGGGCTCTCACCTTTTGTGGCCCTGCCGATGCCCAGCCCTTCCCTGGCTGCTTTCCAGGGCCTTAATCCCACATGTCCGGACCTTGCTTTTTTTTCCCTGCCTCCCAGAGGATGCAGCACTCTCGGCCATCTCCATCCCCCCCATCCCGTTCTCCCACAGCTGCCAGGAGGTCCTGGTGCCTTTACTCCCTTTCTCCCTCGGGCAGGTTTCCCTCTCTGCTTCCCAGCAGTGCCCCTGGGAGCAGCACATCCTCCCCCTGGGCACGGCCTCGGATCCTTCCGGGGAACAACAATCCCATAAATTGGGAGCAAAACTCAGCTCGGGATCACAAAGGCTTCAACCCCCGGCTGGAGCTGGGGAGAAAAGCTGCCAGCAGGCCCTGGCTGCCAGGCTGTTCCTGCTTTGAAGGAGCTCATGGAATCCAAAGCACACGTGGCGTGAGAGTTCTCCGTGCCCTTCATGCTTGTGGGGGAATAAACGCTTTTCTTTGCAGCTCTGCCGAGTGCAGGGCTGAGCCTCTCCTCTGGAAAGGCTGGGTTTGCTATGGAAACGGGGCCCGTGCTGACAGCTCTCCAGCCCTCATCCAGGGAGGAATCACACACGAGGCTCCAGGGCAGGGAACAATGAGCGGGAGAGAGGCACTGATCCTCTGCCGCGCCTCGCTGGGGCACACGCGGAGCAGCTCCTCGGTTTGCTGACCTCGCTCCCGGTTTGGGAGGGCAGGAATGGAGAGGGGGACTGGGCACAGGGAGGGGCACACGGCAGAAATCTCCCCCTTCTGCTCATTTCTAAATTGATCCTTTTCTCCTCGTTATTTCTCTCCTCAATCTTTTCCAGTCCCTCCAGACAGGGATGTACAGAAATATCAGGCAGCGCTTTTAAGAGGCAGCACGCTTGCAAAACTGGGATACGTGTCATTAAAAGTTCGGATTATTCCTGCTTTTCTGCTTCCTGCCAGGAGCTTGGCAGGGCCCTGGGGACGTCTGTGCTCCACAGCGGCTGGAAGAGCTGGACACCCCTGGGGATCATTTCCTGTCGTTGTCAGACACCTCTGTCAGGCGGTGGTGCTCGCCAGAAATCCCTGCAGTGATGAGGAGTGGGGGAACCCATCAGGGCTTTGCCCACCCACATTCCTGAGCCGCTGCTTCCAAGGCTGTCCCGAGCTGAGCCCTTCCCTGCAGAGCCAGGAGACAACGGAGAGGAGGGTTTGGAAAACAGCGGGGCAAAACCTCCTCCCCTCAGAGTCCACAGCTTCCCGCTGGAGGCCCTTGCAGAGGCGTCACTTCCAAAAAAAGGAGGCATCAGCCCAGTGTGGATGTGTCCATCCAATCTCCCTCTCCTGGGACATTTGTTTGGCCATTTGAGAGCCCCTGCAGGTCACCTTTGCACTCGGAGGAGTCCAGAGCGTGGTGGTCCTTCCTGAGCCGCCGTTTCCCAGAGCGCGTAGCCCAGAGCGAGGGATGCCCTCCCGCAAATCCGAGAGCTGAAACGCGACTGCAAACACCACCCGACCTCTGGCGCCTGCGGTGCGCAGCAAATCCGTGCTTGCCGGCCCTTAAAGAGGGGGAAAAGCATTTATCTTTCCCATGGATCGCTCCAGGACCTTCCGCTCCCCAGCCAGTCCCGCGCCACAGGCGGGAGAGCCCGTGCTGCCTCTGCGGCTCCTCCAGCCCCGTAAATCACATCCCCCTCCCGCCTGCCCGCCCCAGGAGTGCTTAAATCAACCCTAAACGAGCTCTTTTAAGGAAATGCGGGCAATCAGCGCTGAGTTATTGCGAGGCACAAGGGCTTTCTTAAAAGCGACGAGCACTTATTGGTCATCTGCGCTCCACGAGGCACAACCCTGTAAATCAGAGCCCACGGGGCTGAGAGCGCCTGCAGCTGAGCCTTGCTGGAGGCTTCTCGGCACCCTCCTCCCTCCCTGCTGGCCTTCCGAGCCGTGCTCTGTGCTTCCGAACCGTGCTCTGTGCTTCCGATCCGTGCTCTGTGCTTCCAGACCATTCCCTGTCCTTCCAAACTGTGCTCTGTGCTTCCAACCCATTCCCTGTCCTTCCAAACCGTGCTCTGTGCTTCTAAACCATTCCGTGTCCTTCCGAACCGTGCTCTGTGCTTCCAGACCATTCCCTGTCCTTCCAAACCGTGCTCTGTGCTTCCAAACCATTCCCTGTCCTTCCGAACCGTGCTCTGTGCTTCCAGACCATCCTCTGTGCTTCCAGACCATCCTCTGTGCTTCCAAACCGTGCTCTGTGCTTCCAGACCATGCTCTGTCCGTCCAAACAATCCTCCGTCCTTCCAAACCATTCCCTGTCCTTCCAGACCATCCCCCATCCCTCCAAACCATTCCCTGTCCTTCCAGACCATCCTCTCTCCTTCCAAACCATCTCGCATCCTTCCAGACCATCTCCTGTCCTTCCACACCATCCTCTGTGCTTCCAGACCATGCTCTGTCCGTCCAAACAATCCTCCGTCTTTCCAGACCATCTCCTGTCCTTCCAAACCATTCCCTGTCCTTTCAAACCATCCCCTGTCCTTCCACACCATTCCTTGTCCTTCCACACCATCCCCTGTCCTTCCACACCATCCCCTGTCCTTCCACACCATCCCCTGTCCTTCCACACCATCCCCTGTCCTTCCACACCATTCCCTGTCCTTCCACACCATTCCCTGTCCTTCCACACCATCCTCTGTCCTTCCAGACCATCCTCATCCTTCCAGACCATCCTCCCCAGTCCCGTGTGTGTTCAGGCTCTGGTTTTGAGCCCTTCTCCAGTGCTTTCCACACTGCCCTGCTCGGAGCCCAGCTGAAATCAGAAAACCATGGAAAACAGTGCCCTGTCACTGAGGGAAGGGGTGTTGCTCTCTCCAGGGGTGATGTGATTGGGGGACCTGTCCCTGAGCCTTTCCTCACCCACCGTGTTTGCAAAGAGCAGCCGCAAACCTCAGGAAGAAGGAACGAGATTCCTAGAGAATCCATAGTTTGGGATATTTTATACCCCTCCCAGGCTTGGGTGGATAGAGGAGTTCATGTTTTCATCTTCTTTGCCAGAGAAAATAAAAAGTAGCAATGAACAGAAAGTTGTGAGGGGCTCCTGAGTGCAGGAGCTGGGACCTCGAACAATGTGCTGAGTGCCGTGAGATCGGTGACACACCCTGACCCCCGGCCAGAGCTGAGCCGGGGGTGCCCACACATCCCCCCGGCCCTGGGCTGAGCTCGGGGGGCTCCTGCCCCCTCCCTGCCTTTGCCCGTGTCCCAGTGAGGAGGATCCCAGTGAGGGATTAGGGCAGCCCGTGTTTAACGGGAACACAGGACACTCCTCCTCAGCCCGATCCCGGAATTCCCGTGCTGGTGGCAGCAGTGAATGACAGCTCTGTGGTGTCCCTGGGGGGAGCCATCCCGTGGGTCAGGCTCTGCCAAGGAAACCACGGGGGATGTCTGGAGTTCCTTCTCTGCATTCCCCTGGATTAAAGGCATCCCAGAATTCCCAGTTGCCTGTAATGCCGAGGGAGTGATGACAAAATGCCATCCCCTCTCCCAGGTTGTACCTGCAGCCAGGTGATGTTTCCCGACTCAGGCTGGAGCATTTTTGGGTGCAAAAAGGGGAGGAAGAGCTGGAGTTCAGCACAGGGGGAGGCTGCGGGAGCAGCAGAGCACGTTGGAGTGGCAGCTGTTGGGAAAACGATGCCTTAGGATGGCAAACCCTCGGTGTCCTCCCTCTCTCCAGGGCCTGACAGATTCTCACTCAAGCATTTATTAATTATTTCTGCACACCAAGTGTGTCCCACTGGGTGCCCAGCCTGGCCATGGCCACCCACCCAAGCCCAGCTCGAGTGCTGAGCCACACGACCCCGCTGGATAATACAGAGCTGCGTTCCTGCTGGTTTTAGGGGATGTGGCATCCACGGGATGCAGTTTTAGAGCTTCTGAGGGATTCAGTCAACAAGAGAAGTGCTGGAGTTACTGGATCTCACCCCTTTCCTTGGCCCTGGGTGGGGGAGGGTGTCCCCGGGCACAGTGACCCGCAAGGGACGCAGCCCCAGGAGGCTGTTGGGTGTTTGGGGTGCTCTCGGGCAGGGTGTCCCTGTCCCCAGCAGCTCAGCACTAAAGGAGCTTCATCACCTCTGTCAGTCCCACTGGCACCGCCTGTACCCCGGGGCTGGGATAGCTNAGCCACAGCTTCTCTGGGCAACCTGTGCCAGGGCCTCCCCACCCTCCCAGGGAACAATTCCTTCCCAAGATCCCATCTATCCCTGCCCTCTGGCAGTGGGAAGCCAGTCCCTGTGTCCTGTCCCTCCATCCCTTGTCCCAAGTCCCTCTCCAGCTCTCCTGGAGCCCCTTTAGGCACTGGAAGGGGCTCTGAGGTCTCCCTGGAGCCTTCTCCTCTCCAGGTGAACACCCCCAGCTCTCCCAGGCTGGCTCCAGAGCAGAGGGGCTCCAGCCCTGGGAGCAGCTCCGTGGCCTCCTCTGGCCTGGCTCCAGCAGCTCCACGTCCTTCCTGTGCTGGGCCCAGGGCTGGGGCAGCTCTGCAGGTGGAGCAGAGGTCGGCAAGGAATGAAGTCCAAACACTTCATGGAAGTTTGAGGGTGAGCCCTGCCTGTGCTCCTGCCATCAGGCTCAGAGATGCAGCTCTGTGGTCCAGGATGCTGCCAGCGGCCAGCCCAAGCGATGGACTATTAAGGGGGGAGAGGTGGGATGGAAGTGTTGCTCTGCAGCTTCTCCTTCCCATCCCAGACACATCCAGCAGTGCAGGGATCCTGAGGGAGCAAGCAGAGGCCAGCAGGAGCACGCAGGAGGGGAAGGAGCCCTTTTTCCTCCTCCCTTCCCAGCGGAGCATTTCTGATTTTGAATTCCCAGCTGTGTCATGGCAGATCCAGCAGCAATCCCTTGAGCAGGGCCTGAAATAAACCTCGTCCCTGTGCTCTGTCCTGCTCTCCAGTTCAGCTCCTGCCCCATTGTGTGCCAGCTCTTGCTGTGTTTGTCAGGGCAGACCCGTTTCAATTTTCCCTCCTTCCTGCCAAGGTTCCTGACCCAGCCCTTCCCGAGCTCATCAGCTCCTGTTGAATGCTCTTGGATGTGGCTGTGAGCTGGACAGTCCCATGCCTGAGTGGCCCCCCTTTCTCTGGAGCCTCCCACCAACCACTGGGATGCTCAGGGATGCACAGGGCCCAGAGGCTTTGCTTTCCACCCTTTTAAACGCCCTTCCCGTTTTCCTAGGGCCTCTCCCGTGCTGCGCCCACAGACTCACTGCTGTTCAACGTGTCTAAAACCTTTAGTTCTCTTCACGTACAAGAATATCTCATTTTACATCTCAATTTCTGCTTAGGGACTGAGCCCACCAACATCTGGTTTTGTCTGTGCTGAGCTGTGCTCGGCCACCCTCCCCAGCTCAGCCCTTCCCGAGCCCAGAGCATCACCCCAGAGCCGGGACTGTGCCTGGGGTGCCACCAGCCCTGGTTGTTTCCCATCAACCCTGGTTTCTGGAGCTGATGTCAACTTTTGCTGCAGCCTGCAGTGGTTTTGTCTGTGTAATGTCAGGGTGGCCGCAGAGGCCGTGCTCCGAAATGTCACATTGTTTGTGCTTTCCTTGGGGATAACAGGTCAGGGATTTCGGCTGAAGGGCAGTTCAGACCATCCCTCTCAAAGGCTGGTCCTTCATGCAAATGTTGGTAATGAGCTCAGGCAGAGCTGAGACACTTTCCCTCCCTCTGGATGTCATTCCAGACAGTCCCCAGGGACAGGGTGAGGGATGGAAAACTTGTCCTGGGCTCCAGCTGATCTCCACACCTCGGGTGGGTGGGGGAGATGCAGAGCAGGCAGAGGTGGGGATGTGCCCTTGTAGCTGCAATCCCACTGGTGTGGGAAGCTGGGTGGGATCCTCTGCTCCATCAAAGCCCAACCAATGTGTTCTTTAAAGTGCCACTCATCCTCAGGGTCTCCCTGATCGCAGGCACAGGATCCCAGAGCGGGTCAGGCTGGAGGGACCACAGCAGTCACTGGTGCCACTCCCTGCTCCAGTGGGGCCATCCCAGAGCACAGGGCACGGGAGTGTGTCCAACAGCTCTGGAATATCCCAGGGAGGAGACTCCAGCCCCTCTCTGGTCTCTGCTCAGGGCTCGGTCCCTGCCCAGGGCAGAAGTTCTGCCTCCTGTGCAGGGGGAACTCCCTGGGCTCAGTCCCTGCCCCTTCCTCTGGGGCCATTGTTGGGCCCTGCTCGGAGCCCTCCCTGCACACAGGGACACCCAGGGATGGGGTTTGGACACAGGGACACCCAGGGATGGGATTTGGACACAGGGACACCCAGGGATGAGGTTTGGACACAGGGACACCCAGGGATGGGGTTTGGACACAGGGACACCCAGGGATGAGTGTCCCCAGCCCCCCTCTCAGCTGGGGCTCCTCTCCAGGCTGAGCAGCCCCGGCTCCCTCAGCCTTTCCCAGGCAGGGAGAGGCTCCAGGCCCTGGATCATCTCCGCAGCCTCCGCCGGCCCCGCTCCAGGAGCTCCACACCAGCCCCGAACTCAACGGAAGCCCTTTGGTCTATCCCTTTTATCCTGAGGGTTTCTCCTCTCGGATTAGGGGGTTTATAACAAGCTCATCAGTCAGAAATGCTGATTTCGTGCCTTTTGTATTTAATTTCACTCTTGTGCTGAGTTGCTGCGGCTGGGGGAGATCTGATCAGTGCTCACACAATGTGGGTTCACGTGAGTGCTGGGGAGCTGACAACCACTTATTTATATATAGGTTTATTATTTTAATCAGAGCCCTACACCACTCATTTATTAATTCCTGCACGTCTCAGATGCACCAAGGCTTACAAGCATCTCAACAGAAACCTTTTGTGTCGCTGCTTGCCAGGGCTTTTCAATTCTCTCTTTCTCATTTAGATTTTCTTCTCAGTCTCCTGTAAATGCCTCTCAAACACGGGCTTCACTCCCATTGTGATTGTCAGGAATGGTTGAATTCCCCCCACCAGGCACGAGGGATCCCTTCCTTCTTGGATTGTGGGTCTGCTCCTCCCAACATCCAGGAATTATTTTGACAGCTTAGAGAAATTGCTTTGATTTGGGGCATTAATGCTGCTCTCAAGCCTTAACAGGGGTTTTTTTTTTTTTCAGAGCTTGCTTTGTTGCCTCTCTCTGCTCTTCAGGAGCTGTTTCAAGGAGTCAGACTCCCACATTTGTCTTGGATATCTTCTCCCTCTGTTTGAAGTTCCTGCCTTCAGAAAGGGTTTAAGTCATTTAGTGCTTTATTGCCGTGGTTTCGGAGAGCACTCGGACTGCAGCTGGGGTAGGCTGGAGGATCCCAGGGAAGTTCTGACTCTGGAGGGAGCAGAACTTGGGACAGGCCAGACGCACATTTCTACCCGACACTTCCTTGTCCCCATTTCTCCAAGCATTTTCTCCTGCAATATTTCTTGTTGTGGAGCACCAAATGTCCTTCCCTTGCTTTCCCTTGCCGAGGGATGACAAAAAAGAGGCCAAATAACGCTGACCTGTGGGGCTGTGCTGATCTGAGTGAGGATTTCACAGCCAGATCCCAGAACCCCACATAGTTTGGGTTGGAAGAGACCTTAAAGCTCATGGAATTCCCCCCCTGCCGTGGACAGGGACACCCTCCATAGCCCAGCTTGCTCCAAGCCCCGTCCAACCTGGCCTTGGACACTTCCAGTTGCTGTCCCAGTGTAATGCAGAATTTAAACTGGGACTATTTTTTTTCCAGAATTTCCCGGTTTTTGGCTCTGCAGCTCCTGTGGCACCACGCTGCCCACACGGGGTACCCGTCATGGCACAGCTCATTCACGGGGCCCAGATTGGAACCAGAAAGAACAGAAAACACATTTTTCCCTGCAGTCTTTCCATATCTCCTTGCTGATGAGCCCTGGAAGTCCTGGTAGGGGAGTTCCTCCTCCTCCAGCTCCGTTGATTCCCTGTGCCGCACTGCTTCCTCCTGTTTTTCTGGGATTCTCCAGCTCTTTGGCCACACAATTCAGACATTCCCACCTGTGCACAGAGCTGCTGCTCCACCCTCACCTGTGGATAAAGCTCTTTCTCTCCCCATTTCTCTAAGTTTGGTTTGGTTTGGTTAAGGAAGAACATGAGCCCCTACGAGCTGCTGGAACAGGGATCAATAACAGCAATTGGATTCTTTCTGATCGGCTCCAGGAGCCCCAGGCAAGGACTGGCATTTGGCAATTCAGGCACAGAGCAGAAACTCCCTCCCAACAACCCACCTTCCCTCTCTCGTTACCAGGCAGCCTCTCTCCGCTCCTGGCAGCTCCTCACTCCCGGCTCTTTCATCTCCAGCCTTTCCCGTCCGCCTGATGAGGGGGAAGGAGATCGTTTTCCCCAGAAGGAGCAGTTTTCCAGCCTGTAACAATCTGCCAGCCCTTGCCACAGCCCTCCCTGTCATTTACCCATCCCCAGGAATGCTGGAACCCTCCCCAGCTCAGGAGGGGCAGGTTTAACGAAGCTGCTTCATTCTCCCATCCTCATGCAGATCGTTAATGAGAGTTCTAACGAGTCTGGTGGTACCAGTGGCCTGTCACAGCACGTGTCCCCTCTCCAGACATCAGCCACTTCACACTGAGCCACAGCTGGGATCTTCCAGCCAGATTCCTCCATGGAATGATGTGGAGAAGTCATTCCTGCAGTCCAGCAGAACCGTCAGGAGGGAGCTGGTTGATGCTGGGTGGTCCTGCCCGGAGGGTGAAGGTGCAGGGCTCTGCCTCCAGCCAGGTTTTGGAAGGGCGCAGCAAACAGATCTCTCACCACGCTGTGCTCCTGCATGCCTTAGGATACCTCTGGACACCTCTGGAAGCTGCCCATGGCCAGCTGGCCAAGCAAACCCCGCGTGTCCATCCACACCTGGAGATGGAAACGTGCACCCCCTTCACGCTGCTGGGGGGCAACAAAACTCATGAGCCATGAAAGCCACTGAAATTTCGTCTAAATTTCACAGCTGAACTTTTCAGGGAGCTGAGCTGGGTTTGGGAAGCGCAGTGGGAGCTGCAGTTCGGCTGCTGGGAGCTCCTGGGGACATTGGGACATCTGCCACTGCAGGAGCCTCCCTGTCCCAGGCACTGGGCACTGCTGCTGCTTCACTCAGAGCCATGGAACTGTTTGGGTGGGAATGGGCATTCCAAAGGTCATGTAGTCCATGGGCAGGGACACCTTCCACTGTCCCAGGGTGCTCCACCCTGGCCTTGGACACTTCCAGGGATCCAGGGGCAGCCACAGCTTCTCTGGGCAACCTGTGCCAGGGCCTCACCTCCCTCACAGGGAGAAATTCCTTCCCTATAACCAAACCAAATCAATTCTCCTTCAGTTTGAAACCATTCCCGCTGTCCTGTGCCCACAGGCCCTGGTCAGAGGTTTGTCCCCACACCACAGGTGACTCCCCCGGCTGCCGGAGGGGCAGGGACACTGCAGGACCTGGCCGGAGCTGGGGAAGGTGAACACGAGGACACTGAACCTGTTTGATTGTGAGCAACCCCAGCCATCAGACACCCCCAGCCCCCTCCCAGGAAAGCCCAGAGGGACCTTCCCAATCCAGGATTAGCCCGTTCCCTGGGAATGGCCTCTGGGCACCGGCAGCCAGCGCTGGGGATGCGTCACCTCTGCGGGATTTCAGCTCAGAAGGGAGAGGAGGGAGAAGCAGCTGCTGGATTTTAACATCAGAAAATGTCAAACTGTGCCTTTGGGAACGGAAAACACTTAAGGTGACCTCCAGACTGCTGGGAAAAGTGCTGGAGTGTGTGATAATAAAGGGGATGTAGGGATGCAGGAAGTGACACCTTAAGGATGAGGGACACGTGGTGGCTTCAGCAGAGGATGCTGCCAGCTGGGAAGACTGGAGATCCAGGAGGAATGTTATCAATCCCAGATCTGTGAGAAACCTCCAGCTGAAGCCATCAGTGCCTGGGGCTGGGGACACAGGGAGGGGGGGTGGCTCCAGGACAGGACACTGACCCCCCCATTGACAGCACTCGGCAGGAGTCACAGCATGGAATGGCTTGGAAGGGACCTTAAAATCATCCAGTGCCACCCCTGCCATGGGCAGGGACACCTCCCACTAGCCCAGGCTGCTCCAAGCCCCCTTCCAGCCTGGCCTTGGACACTGCCAGGGATCCAGGGGCAGCCACAACTTCTCTGGGCAACCTGTGCCAGGGCCTCCCCACCCTCCCAGGTGGGGACCCTTCCTTCCCCATATCCCATCTATCCCTGCCCTCTGGCAGTGGGAAGCCATTCCCCCTCGTCCTGGCACTCCAGGCCCTTGTAAAAAGTCTCTGTCCATCTTCCTTTTTGGCTCTTTCAGGCACTGGAGGGTCACAATGAGGTCACCCCAAAGCCTTCTCTTCCCCAGACTGAGCAAATCCAATTCTCCCAGGCTGGCTCCAGAGCAGAGGGGCTCCAGCCCTGGGAGCAGCTCCGTGGCCTCCCTGGACTGGCTCCAGCAGCTCCACGTCCTTCCTGTGCTGGGCCCAGGGCTGGGGCAGCTCTGCAGGTGGGGTCTCACCTGAGGGGGCAGAGGGGCAGGGTCCCCCCCTCCCCTGCTGCCCACGCTGGGGGCTCAGCCCAGGGCACGCACGGAACAGTCAGAGCAGAATTTGTGCCTGGTTTCCTTCGTTGTCCTGATTTGTTCTGTCACCTTCCCCCAGTGCTTGGGGCTGCCCCGTGTGGGTCTGACCCAGCTGTGCCACAAGGGAAGAGGGTTTGGGCTGTTTTCCCGGGAAAAGGGGTGTGTGAAGGGGGTGTCACCGCAAGTAACACCTTAGGAGGAAAGCAGGAAGGGAGAGGCCACGGGAACGAGCAGCATCCACATCCTGGGAGGAAACATTCTCATGAGGATGTGAGCAGAGCTGTGGGATTTGGAGTCTGGAATCAAGGCAGGATTGGCTGAGTTTGCTCTGAAAAAGTCCTCGAGGAAGGGAACACAGAGACTGAGGCACCAGAAGAAAAGGACAGTTTGGAATTCCTGTCTCCACTTGTGGTTTTCCTGGGCCTGATACCCCACATGAGACTGAAGTGGATTTGCTGGGCAGGTTTTGTGGAGTTCTGGGTTTGGGAGGTGGGAATACTGAGGAGGTTTGGGAGCCAAGGCTGGCACAGAGCACACTTTGGGAAGTGATGCCCAGACAGTGCCCTCTGGAACCAGCAGGGTTTGGGCTCCTTGTCCTCGCTCCTGTCAGGAGCTGCACAAGAGATTTCCCCAGGGAAAGCAGAGTTTGCTTCCACCTTGCCAGGGAAAAGGGAACCGGGGAACACGAGGAGATGATTTTTTCTCTCTTCAAATCCACAAGATTTACTCTTCTTTTTCCTTGACTTGCATCGTGTGAGAAATCCTGAAGAAAGCAACAGTGAATATGCTGGGATGAGGCTTTTCCAGGCTGGAAGAGATGGGATATTCTGCTTGGAAGTGAATCTATTTCCCATCAGGTGCCATTTAGGTGCCTGACTTTATTGCTCCTGCAGGATTGAGCTTTCCAGTGGCAGTTTTGTGATCCTGAAGCAATCTCTGTTCATCATTTGACCAATTCCTTCCTTTTTTTCATTCCAGTTAATTCCTTTGATGAGATGATTCATATTTCCCCCACATCAGCACTTGGTGCTTGGTCTCCCTTCCGTGCCGAAGGAGGTGAATTAAACAAAGATGGCAAATGAAATGGAAGAAGGTTCACTTAGTGCCATGAAATATTAACAGGCACTCCGTTCTAGGGGAAATGAGTCCTGCTGCCCTGGCAGGGCTCTGCTGCAGTGAGGGAGGGGCCTGCGGGGTGGGAATTCTCTGTCCCCGTGGAGATTTGCGGGGCCTGGCTGTAGGATGGCGATGGCCTTCAATCAACCTCATGGTCTGGATATTTTAATTAAAGAACCTGAATTAAGGAGCTGAACATCCCTTGCTGAGACGGGGCAGGCAGTGGGACGGCCTCGCCCTGGGTGGGGTGAGGGAAGGGGCTGGGTGTGGGAGAGGAGGTGTGACAGGGATAGCCAGTCCTGAGGGAAACAAATCCCATGGGATCGGTGCCAAGGAAATGTTTTCTCCTCTCTGAAATGCTCCTGAATGCTTTAGCACTTGTCTGTGGAGGCTGTGAAGGGAGGGCTGCCCAGCTGGGGTGGGGCACCATCCACCAGGAGGGGTTCTGGATGCGGACAGCAATCCCACATGGATGGGTGCTCAAGCCTCGTTCCGAGGGTTGTGAATGGGAGCGCGGCCAGAATTAACTGACGAGGTCCTGGCTCTAATTCCTGATAAACACCTGAAAACCAGGGAAGTGCCAGAGGCAGGGAGGGCCAGGGCCCACCACTGGTTGGAAGCGGGAAGTGGGAAAGCCCAGGAAGTGAGGAAAGGCTGCTCAGGTGTCGGTGCTGTGAGAAAGAGGAGATGTTAACACAGATGAGGATCAAAGGCAGGAAATCCAGGGAAAAATACATGGAAGAGCATTGGAACAGCCTGCCCAGGGCAGTGCTGGAGTCACCATCCCTGGGAGTGCTCCAGAAACGTGTGGATGTGGCGCTTGGGGACATGGTGCAGTGGTGAACAGTCTGGGTTGACACTTGGAGACCTTAGAGGGCTTTTCCAACCTCATTGATTCCCTGATTCCATGAAATGCCATTCATTTCCACTGGTAGATTTCCCAGAAAATATTCTTAAGCCCAGTCGGCTCCTTGGGGTTTTTTTTCTGATATTGTTTTAAAGATATTGCTGTCAGAATCCTTTATTGATCCTATTGCCTCTGTGCCAGCAAGCCCCAGGCATGGACTGATGTCCTGGTGTGTGAGATGTGCACAAAACCCCCCCCCGGCCTCTGCTGACGGATCTGGATTTTCATAATAAATTGAGATTTATGTCAGGCACTTGATTTCCTTGGTGGAGAATATCCTGTCTATCGAATCAATGGACAGTTATTAAATGGATTAAGAAACAGGCAGCTTAAAGCCCTCCAAATGCGATTGTTGCTGGAGGATCAGTGCAGAACAAGCTGCTTGCACGGGAGCTTTGCAGGGTTCAGCTCCCACCCCGCCGTATTTCCCTATTTTCATGAATGATCCGGAAAATACAAATTACTGCCCGTAAAGGCCGGGCTGGCTGGGATTTGGTGATAAATAAGGCAGAGGCGAGGCCCTAATGCAGAGCAATTGCAGCGGCCTGGGAGGCTGGCAAAGGAGAAACAGCAGGAATTTAAATCCAGCCAAACACTCGGCCATCCATCCAGGAGCAGGGAACAGCAGCCGCGCCGGCAGCCCGGGAGCTGCAAGGCTCTAAAATTGATTTAGGGCTGTATTGAACAACAGGTGATTATGGACATTTAATGCCCTCGAGGGGGGAAATGGATGGACACGGGAATGGGCAGAGAGGGCAGGCTGGGGGCGGGACAGGGAGGTTTTATCCCCCTGGAATAAAAAGCAGGAAGGTGCTGGCATCTCTCTGGCTGTAACGAGACCTCCGGGCTGGGAGGTGAACTGAGGGGTTTTGGCATGGAAATCTGGTGTGAAGTCCTGGTGGAATTCTATGGGAAATCTGTGGGATCTCAGGGTGGGGGTGAGATGAGGGCAGCTCAGGCTGGCATCAGGGCTTGAGTCCTGCTGGGCTGCAGGATCCTCTCCCCATTGCTCACTTCCCAGTTTCCAGGACAGTGGGAATTTGTATCATTAGCAGCCCGTTGAGTCCTTATTTAGCTCGGCTTCACGGAGCTCCACTTCCCAGAGGAATATATTGATTTACAGAGCTGTGGGTGGGGTGTTCCTCACCTGGGGAGCGTGGCTGAGGGAGCTGCACTCACCTGACACACAGCGGGGCTGGATCCACAGCCACGTGTGTGGGACGCGTGCCAGGAGCAGGGAGGGATGCTGAGGGAAAACAGGAAAGGAGGGAGAGAGGGAGCATGGCCAGGCTGGAGGGACTGGGTGTCCCAGGGGTGATGAGAAACGTCCTGAGCTTGCTGAAGGCAATGTCATGGCAGGGACCCCATAGACCATTGCACAGCTCTGCTCCTCCCCTGCTCCTCCCCTGCTCCAGGAGACAATTCCTGGGGAATCTGGAGAGCTCTGGTCATCCAGGCTCAGCCAGGGGAGCACCCAGCAGTGAGCAGGGTAGAGCAACGTCATCTCCAGTCCCCCATGTCTGCTCTCTACTGTTTGCGTTTCCGGTTGTTTTTTGGGAACGTGGTTGTGTCCGAGGTTGAAGTTGGAATGTTCTCCCTCTCCCTGTGCTGCCCGGGGCTGTGTGGTCACTCTGCACCCACGCTCACAACCACACTGAGGCCACGGGGGATGTTCGGAACAACTTTTCCTTCCAGGCTCTTCCCTAAACTCCGTCCCTCCACTGCACGTGATGCAGATCCAGGGGCTGTAAGCAAGAACTGGGATAAATGTTATTTTAGAGGAAAAACAAGAAAAATGCTGCCTCGTGCAAGGGGGCTCTTGCAGACGCTGAGGGGGTGGGATCTGCAGCTGGCAGGGGGTGCAGTCCCAGATGGCTGGGGGGGAGCAGGTGGAAATTCCATCTGGAGCTTCACCTCTCCTGTCTCTGAGTCACTCACACGGAGCAGCCACTGACGCCAGGTTTGGGGCTGCACGAAACTCTCCAACTCTCCTTCTTCCCAGGAAGGTTTTGAAGCATTCCTGAGGTGCTTTGTGCTCCATGGCAGATCTAAATCCTCTCAGGAACCTGATTTCCTTCCTCTGGACACTTGTTTGTCCCTGTTTTTGACAAAGATGGCACGGATAATACGGAGCTCTGGAGGAGCTGGTTGTGATTCACAGCGCATATTTTGTCGCTTCATTCCTCGCAGCGCGGGGATGCAGTGGTGGCAGGATCACAGATGATCCTGCTCGTGCAATGTGCTGGATGCATCCCATCTGGATAAGATGGAAATCAGGATTGTGACCACTCATGGAGCCCCCACCCGCTGTGCTGGGAACGGGGACTTTTTCCTGGGCTGGTTCTTAGGGATTTGCTGGGTATGGGTTTTAGCCATCGACTCGGCAAAAGGCAGCATGACAGGGATGGGCATTGGGAAGGAATTGTTCCCTGGGAGGGTGGAGAGGCCCTGGCACAGGTTGCCCTGAGAAGCTGTGGCTGCCCTTGGATCCCTGGAAGTGTCCAAAGCCAGGTTGGATGGGACTTGGAGCCACCTGGGCTAGTGGAAGGGGGTGGCACTGGATGGGCTTTAAGGTCCTCTCCCACCCAAACCTTCTGGGATTCTGTGATTCCATGGCTATTTCTGTGACCCCCTGCTGAAGGATCAGGGGATGTCACTGCTCACAACCAGCCGGCATTTGAAGATTTGGGCACCGTGAGCTGTGACGTTCCTGCTTGGAGGGAAGCGGCTGTTTGGGAAGTGGATATTTGGGCCCACGATTTGTTGCACCAAGGGGTTCATGGTGACATTCCCAACCCCAGCCGAGCTGGCAGCTGGGATTCAGCATTTATACATCCAGAATAATGTACCTGGCAACCAACCTGGAGCTTTACCTAAACAAACACGGAGAGGGGCTCGGAACGAGCTGCTGCCTCTCACCAAAGTGAGCTCAGGGACCTCAGGGAGCGATCTCTGCAAAGCTCAGCTTGGGGCCTGTGGTGGCGGAGCTCTGAGGGATGGAGCAGAACATCTGAACCTCTGCAAAAGTCCACTTAAATCTCTGCAAAATTCCAGCTGAACATCTGCAGTTGGGAACCTCTGCAATGGTCCATCTGAACCTCTGCAATTTTCCATCTGAACCTTTGCAATTTTCCATCTGAACCTCTGCAATGTTCCATCTAAGCCCCTGCAACTGTTCATCTAAATCTCTACAGAAGTCCGTCTGAACCTCGGCAATTTTCCATCTGAACCTCTGCAAAGTCCACCTAAATCTCTGCAAAATTCCATCTGAACCTCTGTAAAAGTCCATTTAAATGTCTGCAAAACTCCATCTAAATCCATCTGAACTTCTGGAACGGTCCATGTGCACCTCTGCCATGGTCCGTGCTGCCCTTGCATCCCAAGCCCTCCCACCCCCGCAGCAAAGAGGAAAAGCCGCAGGGAAATACGGCCAAAACATCTGGAGCAGCATTCCTGCAGGGACTTAGGGCTTGGAAAAGTCCTAAGAGAAGGGAAAGAAGGTTCCATAGTGTGCTGAGGAGCCAGGGAAGCTCTGCCTCCGTTTGGCCACTGTTTGCCCAGGGCTTGGAGAAGGTGCCAAGGAAATGCTCCCACCACTGAGTGTTGCTTTTCCACCCAGGTCTGCTCCTGGCTCCTGTGCCAGCCCAGCCCAAATGTCCCTTGTCTGGGTCCCCACAGCTCTTGTCACCTCTTTCTCTCAGAACCAGGGCTTTTCCCATTCCCTGGCCACCCAGGGCATTCCTGGGCTGTAATAATTGATAATTGTTATTGTTAAGCAGGGAGTCAATGGCTCCTGTGTTTAAATCCCTTGATATTTCCCCTTGGAAGGGCTCTGGTGACCCTTCCTTTGAGAGGCTCTCACAGCTCCGAGCCTTGCAGCCAGCCTTGGAAATTCAGCAGGATGAAAACCTTCTGGCTACAGAGGAAACTTTAATTTTTTTGCTCCTTGTCAAGCTCTCATTCAAATGGGCTGAAGTACCAACTGTTAACTCTCACCTTCTCCTTCCTCTCCCTGCTGCCGCCGAGGGAAACGCTGGCAAAGCACCAAAAGCATAACCCTGCCCAAATGTTCTTGGGCTAAACCCAGGCTGCTGCCGAAATACTGGGAGCAAGGGAGAGCCGCTGGCAGGGATGGGGAGCCAAAAAAACTGGGAGCTGCTTTGGCGCATCCCAGGAAAGGACGGAGCTGTCCCAGGGCAGGCTTGTGCTGCCCCGAGCTCATGGAATGAGTTGTGGAGCTCAGCCCGAGGAATCAGCACTCCAACCCCCCTGGAGGGTTGGGAGGATGGACTCAAAGATTTGCACAAGATATAACTCAGTTTTACCTTCTTCCCTTCAAAGTATCCCTGCAATATTAAGTCCAAAAATCACATTAAGGGAGGATGATTTAGGTGGAAAAGATGAACACCTCGAAGTGAGGAAATGGCACATCCATTGCCTCGCTCCCTGCCCGGATGCATTACAGAAATGACCTTTCATTTCTGACCACAGCCGCTATTTTTCCTGCTGAAATCCTGCTCAGGGCAGAGCCTGGATGTTCCAAAGGGGCTGTGCTGCCAAAGGCAAGGAAGAGCACCACAGTCCCAAAGGTTAATGGGTCTGGATGCGGCCCCAGAGGATGTGGGAGCAGAGGCTGCACCTACAGAAGGCAGGGGTGGGGTTCGGGTGCCTAAATTGTTGCCCCTACTGCCATTTATATCCCACCAGCTCCGGGCAGGGCAGGGCACAGGTCTCACACAGGAGCTGTGCCAAACCTGTCAGCACCATTCCCGGTGCCTCAGGCCCCCAAGGGTGTCCGAAACGGAATTAGCTCCCTATTTTTAGGCAGCAGGGATTCATCACTGGTGTTTTGGTGTGAGCTGCAGCCCGTGGACACGGAGCTGATCCCATGGGCTGAGCCTGGGGAGCAGTTCAGCACCTCAGAGCTCACTCACCCCCATGACCTCCATGACCGTCCCACCTAAGAGGGGTGTCTGACACCCCAACACACCCATGGAGGTGCAGATGTGCCCCAGGACCTGCTTCAGCCCCAAAACACTGTGCTGCAGCTGGCTGAGGGGGGCGGGGACCTGCTCAGCTCCTGCCCCGGGGCCTCAGTGTCCCAGAGCTGTGACCCTGGTGCCTCTCCCAGAGCTGTGACCCTGGGGTCTGTCTCAGAGCCATGACCCTGGTGCCTCTCCCAGAGCTGTGACCCCGGGGTCTGTCCCAGAGCCGTGACCCAGGGGCCTGTCCCAGGGGTTTGGTGGTGGCAAAGCATCACCCCTGGCCTCTCCTCTCAGCTCCAGCTGCTCCAGCCGCACCATCGTGCTCCATCCTTCCTCTCCACAACCACGGGATGGAAACTCCAGCCTGGGGTGATGCTATTCCCAATTCTCCTCCCTCACTGACCTCCTGATTCACCTTCAACTTGAAATGCCTGGAAGCGCTGCCCTTGCCCCTTCAGCACGGGCACAGTCCCGGCATAGCCCCGCCTTTGGCCACGGGACAGAACGGGAGGCACCGGGAGCAGCCAGGGTTGGAATCTCAAACAATGCCCATGGAATCTCAAACCGTGCCTACGGGATCTCAAACAGTGCCCATGGAATCTCAAACATTGCCCATGGAAACTCAAACAAACGGTGCCCCAGGATCTCAAACAATGCCCATGCAATCTCAAACCGTGCCCACATGATCTCAAACACTGCCCACGGGATCTCAAACAGTGCCCATGGAATCTCAAACAAACAATGCCCATGGAATCTCAAACAGTGCCGGTGGGATCTCAAACAAACAATGCCCAGGGAATTTCAAACAGTGCCCATGGGATCTCAAACAGTGCCCATGGAATCTCTAACCCTGCCCATGGAATCTGAAACAGTGCGCATGGAATCTGAAACAGTGCCCATGGAATCTCTAACCCTGCCCATGGAATCTGAAACAGTGCGCATGGAATCTGAAACAGTGCCCATGGAATCTCTAACCCTGCCCATGGAATCTGAAACAGTGCGCATGGAATCTGAAACAGTGCCCATGGAATCTCTAACCCTGCCCATGGAATCTGAAACAGTGCGCATGGAATCTGAAACAGTGCCCATGGAATCTCTAACCCTGCCCATGGAATCTGAAACAGTGCGCATGGAATCTGAAACAGTGCCCATGGAATCTCTAACCCTGCCCATGGAATCTGAAACAGTGCGCATGGAATCTGAAACAGTGCCCATGGAATCTCTAACCCTGCCCATGGAATCTGAAACAGTGCGCATGGAATCTGAAACAGTGCCCATGGAATCTCTAACCCTGCCCATGGAATCTGAAACAGTGCGCATGGAATCTGAAACAGTGCCCATGGAATCTCTAACCCTGCCCATGGAATCTGAAACAGTGCGCATGGAATCTGAAACAGTGCCCATGGAATCTCTAACCCTGCCCATGGAATCTGAAACAGTGCGCATGGAATCTGAAACAGTGCCCATGGAATCTCTAACCCTGCCCATGGAATCTGAAACAGTGCGCATGGAATCTGAAACAGTGCCCATGGAATCTCTAACCCTGCCCATGGAATCTGAAACAGTGCGCATGGAATCTGAAACAGTGCCCATGGAATCTCTAACCCTGCCCATGGAATCTGAAACAGTGCGCATGGAATCTGAAACAGTGCCCATGGGATCTCAAACCCTGCTCACGGAATCTCAAACAGTGCCCACTCCGAGTTGGGAATTGGGCAGCTCCTGTGTGCCCACGCTGTGAACAAAGGCGAAATGCCGTGCACATCAGCAAAAGGCTTTGTGTTGTGAAGCGCTCCCTGTATGTCCAAGCGGGAGAGAATTCCGACGGTTATTGACCCTGGGCTGCAGGAAAGGCACATTTATAATATCTGCAAATCAATAGGGACGGTGCAGAGCGGCGCAAAGGCCATGGCTCTGCCAACTGCACCAAACTGCAGCTCCTCTGGCCTGTGAGAAGAGTTTGCAGAGCATCTGCTGGAGGCCCCCGGGGCCTTTTCCTTCTCAGTTTGACAGGGCGAGGGCCCGGGGGGGCGGAGAGGCAGATAATGGACCTGCTGTAATTGCTGCCGGTTCCGTGAGCCGCAGCACCTCGGGGAGGGCGGAGGGGAAGCGCTGCAGTCGGACTGAAGGAGCTTCCTGGCTTTTAAGAAAGCTCTGGAGGAACAAATGCTAAGCTCAAAGCCAAAGTCTTGGAGGGACTGAAGGTTCCAGGTACTGGAATTTCTTTCATCCTTTGCTTTTGGTAGGAACCACCGAGTTAAGTTTTAATCACGTTGTGAAAGAGGGAGGAATGGTTTCTGCGCTGAGATGAGGGGATGGGTGTCGTGCCAAGAGCTTTTTCCTCAGGGATGGGCACTGAGATTGGATCCTGAGGTGGAAGAGCCCAGCTGGATGCGGAGGATTCAGCAGCCAGTGGTGGTGGGAGCTCACTGCAGATACAGAACGTGGATTTATCTGGAAGGCTAAGGAAGGATGCAGTTCCTCACCGGGAGCTGAACTTGGCATGTTTTTCTGGGAATGAGCACACAGGGAACCTTCTGACCTCCCTCCTCCCTGGGACACCCGTGAATCACAGAATCCCAGACTAGTTTGGGTTGGGAGGGTCCTAAAAGTTCATCTTATTCCACCCCCTGGCACTTTCCACTATCCCAGGTTGCTCCAAGCCCTGTCCAAGCTGGCCTTGAATATGTCCTGTACTCCTGGCCTAAGGGCAGGGTGTGTTTTCCCCGGAAAAAGACGGAGTCCACGGCCAGAGCTGAACCCAGTGCTCCAGGAAAACAAACAAATCGAGACATCCTGGTGCAAGGTGTGGGTGGCTCTTGGCACTTGGTGGCCCCTGTGGTGTGGGACACTGACCCCAGGCACAGCTGCTGGTGGAGCTGGAGAAGGTCCTTGGAGGAGCAGGGAGAAGCCATGGCAGGGTCCTGGGGTGTCTGTCACAGCACAGCCAGCCTGGCTGGGGACAAAGGGCTCACCTTGGCACCCACGGCTCTGTCCACTCCTGCCCTTCCCCCCGGCCCTGCCCTGGCTGGGCTCTGACAGCCGCTGGGTGCTGCCTCTGCCACGGATCAGCCAGGACACGGCTGAGCCGCACGGTGGGAAAGCCACTGGAAAAAGGCTTTGGGGGATGATTGACAGGAGCTGTCTCGCTGGAAGGAGCTAATCCGAGCAGCTCAGGAGCAGCGGGGCCCTAATTAAAGCTCACAGCCTGCCCTGCTGTAATTAACTCCCTGTGCTGCTCCTGGCAGCTGCTCCCAGTGCCACTCACTGCTCCCAGCAGCCCCTGGGCATCACAGCGGGGCAGGGACAGCCTGGGCTGGGCTGGAGAAGGGACAGCCATGGGATGGGGTGGAGCAGGGACAGTCTGGGCTGGGATGGCGTGGAGCAGGGACAGCCTTGGTTGGGATGGAGCAGGGACAGCCCCGGTTGGGATGGAGCAGGGACAGCCATGGGGTGGAGTGGAGCAGGGACAGCCATGGGGTGGAGTGGAGCAGGGACAGCCATGGGGTGGGATGGAGCAGGGAAAGCCATGGAGTGGGCTGGAGCAGGGACAGCCATGGGGTGGGATGGAGCAGGGACAGCCTGGGCTGGGCTGGGCTGGAGGATGTGCCCCTGCCCTTCTGCTCCTCTGTGCTGGGCAGGACCTGCAGTGCTCCAGCTCTGGATGAGGACAGGACCTCGCTGCCTGGCCCGGGAGCTTTCCATGGGAAGAGAGATCCTCTGGGTCGCCTGTGCATGCTCAGGACACCAATAATCCAGAGGTGCTCCCACATGGCTGTCGGGATGGGGTGGCACAGGGCGGGGTGATGTTCATACACATGGTCTGTCCGCTGCCAGCTGCTTCATGTTCCCTCCTTCTCTCCACATGTTTCCATGCATTTCTTGTGCCCTTGGCTGCAGCTGGGACAGGAATGCGGTCACTGAAATTCCCCTCACACAGGAATGGGTCTGTGCATTCCCTCTGCTGTGTCACCTATTTCCAAAGCCTGTGGGATGCTCAGGTTGTGGTTGGATTTCCCCCAGGCCCTGGCAGGGAGGAGCAGCTGGGCAGAGCTGGATCCTGCCGTGGTGTCCCGGTCTGAGCTGTTTTGCTGGAGTGGGAGGTGCTGCAGAGTGAGGTGAATCCCATTGCTCCGGTGTCACCCCACCACCCCAATAATGGAAATTGAGACAGAGGCTCCAGAAAGTCCCATTTCTCTGCCCACGGGTTTTCATTATCAGCTGGAGAGGCACGGCCAGAGAGTGGCCAGTGCTGTTTTAATTTCCCAGGAGGCTGCTCCTGGCGTGCCGTGGCTCCAGCAGGGAATTTCAGCTGTCTCGTGTTGCTGTGCTTCATGCGATGGGACGTGACACGTCAAAACATGGTGAGGCAGCCGGGATGTGTCACAGTGCTGCACTCCACTCTCTGCCTGGCAGGGCTGCTCAGCAGCTGAGAACATCAGCCCCGAATTATCCCTGCATGCTGAGCTGGTGCTTTTCTCCCACATGGATTATGAAATATTGGAGTCTCCTGCCTATATTGGACTGTTGGATCACACCAGATTTATTAACCACACGTGGTGAATCATTTTGGCCAGGCTGACAGCCAAACCTGGGATCCCGGGCTGTTCCTGCAGGAAAGCCACTTTTCCTCCTCGGCTTCTCCAATTGTTGTTCCTCCAGTAA
This sequence comes from Ptilonorhynchus violaceus, assembly GCA_013397565.1. Taxonomy (NCBI): domain Eukaryota; kingdom Metazoa; phylum Chordata; class Aves; order Passeriformes; family Ptilonorhynchidae; genus Ptilonorhynchus; species Ptilonorhynchus violaceus. The sequence goes on along the minus strand of VZRJ01006768.1, from coordinate 252,922 downwards.
ACATTTGGTGAGGTTTCCGTGTGGTTTAATCCGTTGTGGTTGGTGTTTGATGTGGTTTCATCAGCCACGTGAGCACCTGCCAGGCTCCAAGGGAGCTGCATGCCTTTGGATTCCCCTTGGGAGCTGGCAGGGCTGGATGTGGCTCCAGTCTCCCCAGTTCATCCCATTCTGCACCACTGGGCTTTTCTGCCTGGTTTTTGAACTCTGCTTTTCCACCTCACGCTGTAATGAGGCATCAACGAGCCTGAAGGAAATTTGCGGTGTTCAGGGAAGGAAAAACCTCCCACAACAGAGGCAAAACCCTCCCACAACAGCGGCAAAGCCGCTCTTGTCCCTGGGATGGAGATCCCCAACGTGTCCTTCAGCCAGAGGTGCTGGGATGAGCTGGGAAGGGCACACTCGTGTCCCTCTCACACGTGGCATTCCCAAACGGAGCCTCCCGCTGCTCCCATTTGCTGCCCATTCATTTTAGCTCCCGGAGGAAGCGGACTAATTACAGGCTGTTAATTGCTGGGAAAGCACTGCTGGCACTGCCTCCGTCCCCTGCCGGGAACAGCAGGAATCTCCTCGGGTGTCTCAGCAGGAGGTTCATGCTCACCCTCCCAGATCCCTTTGCAGGAGATGATGCCCTGTCCATACCTTCCTCCCCTCCAGTCTCATTCCCAACTTCCCAACTGAGGAATTTGGTGAACGAAAATGCTTCCTTGGGATTGCAGTGCAGCCCAGCTCCTGGGGAAGCGGGTGGGCATCACCAGGAAAAAATGTTCGTCTCAGGGAGTTTTCAGCCCGCATGGGCTGCCTGCATGCTTGGGACACATGGAATCTGTTCCTGCCCTGCAAACTTTCTGGGATCCCTGAATCAAGCCTTGCATGTGATTTCCTCCTACAACAGCACGGTGAAAAATCTGCTGTTTCCTCCTCTTTCTCTGTGGCTGCACCGGTTCAAAGGAAAAAAAAAATGGGAAGAGAGGAATCAAGAACATGTGGGTTAAAGTTTTGACCAGGAGAAGGGAAGGATGCTCTTGGCCCTGAGGCTTCTCCAGGCGGGTCTGACCTGAAAGTTATTCTGGGAATGTCTTCCAGTTATTTCTCCCAGGAAGACCAGATCAGTCCAAAATTATTTGTGGCAAGTCACAATTAGGTCTGGAGAGCAGTGTGGGGGCACCTGCTTGTTTGGAAGAGTTGTTCAGTGACCCTGGAGAGTGAGGAGCCGGTGGCACTGCTGGGATGGGACTTGGAGTTTCCTGGTGCATCCCAGGAGCTTTCCCAGCAGCTGAACTGTGCCAGGTGTGCCTGTGGCAGAGGGAAAGGGCCTGGAGTTCCGTCCCTTTGCTCACAGGTAAGCTCTTGGGAACAGGGCTGGTGTCAGATGTGCAAATCCATGGTGCTGGTCCCTCTCTCTCACCCGCTGAGGGTGCAGGGCTGAGGAGGTGCCCAGGCTCCATCTCTACAAGTGTACATTGATTTCAGCTCTTGAGTTGAGTGGCAGAATCACATTTTGAATCCTGCATTTGAATTGTTGTCTGCCCTGGCATCTGCTGTTTGTGGTTGGCGGTGCCACCCTTGGGGGGGACCTCAGGCTCCTTTTTAACTGCCAAGAGAAGCCTTCTCCACGACCCTGCCTCATTCCCGTGCTCTTTTTGTCCTTCCTTAGGAAGCAAACTGCTGATTTTGGTGCTTTGCTTGAACATCCCATCAGAAGTGGAGTCGTGCCCCGGGGCGTGCGTATGCTACAGCGAGCCCAAGATCACCATCAGCTGCCAGCAGCAGGGGCTCACGGCCATCCCCACCGAGATCCCCATCCAGAGCCAGCGCATCTTCCTGCACAACAACAGGATCACCCTGGTGAGGGCCACCAGCTTCACCTCGTGCCGCAACATGACCATCCTGTGGATCCACTCCAACAACATCAGCCTCATCGAGCCTGGCGCCTTCTACGGGCTCGGCAAGCTGGAGGAGCTGGACCTCAGCGACAACACCAACCTCAAATCCATCAACCCCGTCACCTTCCGGGGGCTCGTCCACCTCCACACCTTGCACCTGGATCGCTGCGGGCTCCTGGAGCTCTCCACGGGACTCTTCAGGGGCTTGTTCTCCTTGCAGTACCTCTACCTTCAGGATAACAACCTGCAGATCCTGCTGGACGACACCTTCATAGACCTGGCCAACCTCACGTACCTGTTTTTGCACGGGAACAAAATCAAGAGCTTGTCGGAGAACGTCTTCCGCGGGCTGGTCAACCTGGACCGGCTGCTGCTGCACCAGAACAGGGTCAGCCTGGTGCACCGGCGCGCCTTCCACGACCTGGGCAAGGTGATGACCCTGTACCTGTTCAACAACAACCTGACCGTGCTCACGGGGGACACCATGGCCCCGCTGGTGTCCCTGCAGTACCTGCGCCTCAACGGCAACCAGTGGATCTGCGACTGCCAGGCCCGCTCCCTCTGGAATTGGTTCAAGCAGTTCAAGGGCTCCTCCTCGGAGCTGGAGTGCCACCTCCCCCCGCGCTTGGCGGGGAGGGACCTCAAGAGGCTGCAGAGCTCCGACCTGGAAGGCTGCGTGGACTCCTTCAACCAGATCCGAACCAGCGTTTTTAGCACGAAAACCAGGTCTGGGAAGCTCCCGACGGGGATGCCCCCTCTGGGCTCCCACGACGGCTCCTCCAAGTGCTGCCAGCCCGAGATGGATAAATCTTTTATTTACGAGGCTAAAGGCAAGGCAGGGCCCTCCTCCCACAGCAGCCGCTCGTCCAACAACCACCTCAAGGAGAAGGAGAACATGTCCAGGCCCAAGTACATGGAGACGGACCCTTCCAAAAACGGCAGCAACAAGCACATAAACGATTCCCCCTTTGGGACCTTCCCCAGCATTGTAGACCCTCCTTTGACCAAGTTGAGACCCGAGTTTCTAGAGCCTATCGAACCCTCCACAGTCCCAACCAAAAAGAGGCAGGGCTGCTCTAAAAAGAACAGATCAAAGGCCCAGTGCCGCCTCACCCAGCAGGGGAACAGCTCCACGTTACAGCTCAGCCTAAGCCTTTTGATCCCCCCCTTGGTGTGGAGCTTACTGTTATTCTGCTAAAATTAACTCTTTTCCTGGGTTGATGACACTTTAATACTCGACTTTTGCTGACCTCCATACACGTTGCAAACAAAAGCAGAACTGCCATCCACCCCGAGAAAGCTTTGTTACACAAAACTTAACTGGATGCCTTTATTAAAAACACAAACAAACAAACAAAAACAAAACAAAAAGACAAACACTGAGATGTACATAATTTATTTGTCCTGAAACCTGTGAATTATACCTTTGGTCTTCGGAACTGCACTTGCCCACAAAGCAGCTTTTGCTACAGCAGATGGTAAAGAAATATGGTTTATTTACAGGAGACAAAAAAAAAAAGAAGTGTAAGAAATGCTCTGAAAAGAATGTCTAAAATCTGTTTGTAAGTCGCCATCACACTGAACACTGTTGCAGGTTCCCATTTGCAGAGGTAATGGATTTGATGCTGTTTTAATCCTATGTTGATGACTCTTGCCGTTTTTCCGTTTCCATTCCATCGTTCACACCACGTTTATGGGCAGCATTTGTTAAAGAATGCTGCCTTCTCCTCCACCAGATTGCGGTATATATAGATATGCATTTTATTTTACTTGTGTACAAGTATACAAAAAACTATAAAATAAAGATTTCTTTTTCCTAAGTGCTTGTCATCTGCGAGGGGTGAAGGACTCGGCGCAGCCAAAAAGCTGAAATTTAAAAGGCTGTGCAGTGTGATCTGAAGGCAGGGACAGCACTGAACACAACAGTGATAAATAAGACATTCTTGGATGGTTATGCAACCTTGGATGGTGCCAGCAAAGGGTTTTGTTGTGTGAAACATTCCCTGCTGATGCTCCTGTTCGTTTCAAACTGTCCCCTGCCTCCGCCTGACACCGTTCATATTCCAGGATGCTCGGAAGAGCAGGAAATGTTCACCCAGTCTTTTGGAGCTGAGGTAGAGGAATGTCAGAAACAATGCCAAGAAGTCGGGCAGGGTCATTTTTCTCCTGCTGTGCACTGAGTCTGGGCTCAGCTCTGTGGTAGATCCCGAGTGGAGCAGCACTGGGATTTAGGAAATAGGGTGTATCTCCCCCAAAACACAGCTCCCGGCCTGGCAGCTCAGGTGTCCATCCCTGGAGCCACTGTGCCAGTGGCTTCACCTCCAGAGTGACCTTGGGATGCTGGGAAAAGAAACCATTGGTGTCGGTGGATGTCACCCCTTAGGATCCAGCACCTGCTTGGAGCTGGGTGTGCCCGCCTGGCACTGCAGCCACGCCCTGTGCCAGGTTAGGAAGGGTTGGGCCCAGGAGGGATGGGCACTGCTTTTCCTATCAAACTGCAGAGTTTCTCCCGTGCCCCTCTCTCCTGTTGGGGTTTGGAGGTCTGTGCAGGCAGGACCAGCCTGTCACACGCAGGGGACACGGGATGGGGGCCAGAGAAGGGCGGTGTCACTGCCCCAGGGTCCCAGGAATGTGCACTCCAGGGTTATGTGTGGAAGGCAGACTGAGGGGCTCCAGGCTGCACCATCCTTTGGGATTCCCGGCACTGGGACTGGTGCTGAGCTTCCCAGAAGGAGGGAGGCACTGCCAGCCAGGAGTGAAGGGCAGCAGCAGGGCCGTGCCCTGTTCCAGCCTTGTCCTAGGCTGGAAGGTTCATGAGGACGGAGCAGTGACCACGGGAAGGAGCAGGAGGATGCTTGGGTGGCTGATGTCCCACTCTGGGATGTCCCAGCTGGGAAGCAGCGTGGCAGGGTCTGTGCCCCACTGCAGGGGTGGTGCTGGGTGTTCCAACCTCTGCCACAGCCACTTCGCGCCTGTGTGAGTGCAGGGAGTGTCCAAAGTGTTGCATTTGTCATCTCTCTCCAAATCCATCCCTGGGGCTGCCAAAAAAGTGTGGCACAGCTGCCTGGTAGGGAACAGCTCCCTGGTGTCACTGGGATGGGGACAGGTCTGTCCATCCCGGGTGGATCCCTGGGTGGGAGCTGCTGTGCAGGACAGCCCTGGGATCCCAGCAGGTCTGAATCCCACCAGCCCAGCTCCACGAGCAGCCTCTGCAGAGGATCCAGGTGTGTTTTGGTGCAAATTCATTGTCCTGCCAAAAGGATGGAGCAGGGAATCAGCGCCCTGTGCTGGGACACTGCCAGGCTGAGCTGGGCAGCCCTGCCAGCCCTGCTGGGTGTGCCCAGTTTGTCATGCACTTGTCCCCACCCACAGGTCAGGGATTGGTACCTTACCAGCCACTTCCTGCCATTCCTGATTGGATTTGTCCCATCATGCTGGTGCTGAAGGATTTTCCAAGGTCCTGCATGGCCAAATTATGCCCTGTCCTCTCCTACTCATCCCAAAGGATCACTGAGACTCCCAAAGGACTCAAACCTACACTGGAATCGGAAGCACAGGAGCAGAGAAGAGCTTGGTCATGGGGTCAACACCACCCCAAAGCCCATGGAAAAGCCAGAAGATTTGCTGGATGCTGTGCCAGGCTCCCGTGGAACCTCCTGTTCGGTCATAGTCTCTCAGTGTGTTCCTTGTACAGTAATTAATGAACCTTGTGGTCCAAATTCCTGCTCCATGGGCACAAAGAAACCAGACACCATTGGAAAAAATGCAGGATGAACTTGAAAGAAAAAAATAGAGAAAAAAGAGACCTTTGTGGCATTTCCCCCAGCAGCTGATGGGCCCCAGGCAGGGCTGGGAGCTGGGCTTGCCCTGCCCAAATCGGGATCTCAGGGAGCCCGGCTCCGGTGTTCCCCATGGATAACACAAAGCACATGAGCAATTCCCATCACTTCTCCTGAACGGAGCAGGAGCTGCGCTCTGCCAACCCAGTGACACCGTTCCTGCTTTCGAGAGCTTGACTCCGCCGTGCTTTCAGTGGCTCCCAGGACTGTGTATTGGCCACAAGCCCAGAAGAGTCCCTCGTGCTAATTTCCTAGATTTCCTGCTGTCCAGATGCCAATTCCTGTGTTTACAGGCATTAGAGGGCCATTGGAATGACAAATATTGAACAAGGGGATGCAGTGGGCAGCAGGAATTCCCGTAGGAGCTTGGGAGAGGCCAAGGCTGAGCTCTTGTGTTGGGGAGGGGAGGGAGGGAGCTCCAATGAAGGGAGTTTGCTGGGATTGGCTCTTCCAGATATTCCCGGACATGTTTTACCCTCGGGTGTCACTGAGTGAAGGGGGATTCTCCCACCAGGGCTTGGGACCTCGTTGCCTCTTCCCAATCTCAGGATCCTTTCTCTCCCTTCCTTTCTCCTGTGCAAGTCACACTCAATTTTCTGCTCCTGCCGCTGATGCTAGGAATGAAACCAAAGAGACAAGGTCAGCAGCGAGGGGCCAGGATGGATGAGGGATGGGATCCAGGCTTCCCTGGGAAGAATGGGCTCCCCACCACCAGCACAGAGCACACAGCTCAGCATGTCAGACACCTGGCAGTGCAGCGGGCACTGCTGAAGATGCAGCAACACCCCAGATCCTCCAGCAGTGGTGGGAAGACACCGTGTTCATCCTCAATTATCCATAATTTGTCTCCAGGGATCGTTTGCTGGTAGCTCCAAGCAGGAACAGAACCAAAAGAAAATCCCTTTTTCCAGGTTTTCAGGTGTGCCTGGAAGGACATCCCAAGCTGCTGAGGAGATGATTGTGCCTCTCCTGTCATGGTCACATGGGAAGGGTTTTTATCCTCTGACCCTCCCTCCACCTTCCCACCCTCCTGCGGAGGAATGGGACCGTTCCTCTGCCTATGGACGGGGAAGTGGATTCCAAAGGCGTGTGCAGGTGGGGATTTGTCCCATCCTGGATGGGGTCCCTGACACCAGTGTGGTCACCCTCACTCCAGGGACCCCATCTCTGCTGCCAAGTTGCAAAATCCGATGTGGACAGATTTTATGGAAAAGTCATTTCTTCTAACTGGTTTTGAAAGGTTTTTTTTCCCTTTGTTAATGGATAACTGTGATTCACCGGATCAAAACTTCATGGAGGGATGCTTTGAGGCTGTTTCCATCAGCAAGAGCTTTCCCATCAAAGCTGGAGGCAAGAGAGGGATAATGCAGTGTGGAAGAAGCCCCACTAATGAGATTCATCAGTTATCCTGGACATGGATTGAGAAGGACTGAGCTGTTGACACCTGTGGCTCAAGCAGTTCCAGAGGGAGCTGTGTTCTTCTGAGGATTCCTCACTGACCCTGTCCAGACCCCTCCAAGCCTTTGGAAGACGAACAATTGGAGTCTGGGCATTGCCAGTGCCCCGTGGGGCTGGGACTGGAGCTCCTCGCTGCAGCTGCTGGGTCAGCCCTGCTGGGCACGGCCCAGGCGGGGACTGGGGGAGACCGGGCAGGACAGGAGCAGCCAAAGGGACCACGGGCAGGCACTGGACCTTGGGAGCTTCATCCTCTGTCCACTGCCCACAGCAGGCTGTGTTCCCAGCGGTGTTCCAGGAAATTTGGTGCATGCAGGGGATCCAGGATAAGTGCAATGGCCTGAGGGAGACAAGCTCAGGCACTGCTGGAATGATGGAATTATGGAATATCCTAAATTGGAAGGGACCCACAAGGATCATGGACTTCAACCCCTGGCCCTGCACAGGCACCCCAACAATCCCAGCCTGTGCATCCCTGGGAGCGTTGTCCAAACGCTCCTGGAGCTCTGGCAGCCTCGGGGCCGGGACCATTCCCTGGGGAGCCTGGTCAGTGCCCAGCACCCTCTGGGGACAGAAGACCCTTTCCCTGCCCTCCAGCCTGCCCCTGCCCTGGCACAGCTCCAGCCGTTCCTGGCTCCTGTCCCTGCTCACCAGAGGAAAGAGGTTGGTGCCTGCTCTATTGGCATCTTCTGGCTTCAGACTTGAGAAATCTCCAGTTGCCTCACATGTGTTTGTTTCCCTGCTTCCCTCTCTTTCCCTGGATGTGATAGGAGCTGCTTCTGCCTCTCCTGCCCTTCATCTGGGACAGAGAACTCCTTTTTCCGACTCAGTTCCTTAATGAAGCTCATCCGAGTCCTGCTTAGCTGCATTCTGAGTCTGGAGCCCCTTTCTCCAAGCTTTTCTCATCTGAGGCTGGAGTCTCCCCACTGCTCCTTGGAGCTGGGGATCCAGCAGAGAGACACCAAATCCCACAGGACTGGGGAGAGCTGACAATGCAGGTACCTGTCTGTGGGGACACCAGGGCTGCAGGCCGGTGGCATCTCTGCTCCATCCTTCCCCAAGACAAGATCCTGGGGCAAATTCCCAGCTGCCTGTGACTCCACAGGGCCGAGATCTCTCCCCTAGACCTTGTGAGGAAGCCGTGTTTCCACATCTCTGCTCTGACACGGAGCAGATTATCCGAGCTGCTGAGTTTTGCTCCAAACAAACATGATGCATAGAAATAATAAAGGCTGGAAGGTTTTTTAATTCCAAGCTGTGTTTCTGGATTAGTTCCCCATCATTAGGCAGTCAGGGAGGAGAGTTATTGCTGTTCTGCCTCCTTCTCAACATCAGAAAAGGATAAAAAAACCCAGCGTCACTGAGAGCTGGGGGTGGGCAGGAGAGCAGAGAACAGGCAGGAGAGACAGTTTTTTAGGGATGATATTGGCCCACGGCGCAGGATTGCTGGTGGGAAGCTCTGGAGACAGCAGGAAGTCTGCCTACGGCCACGGTGAGGGCAAGGAATCTGTGAAAACCTTCCCCATAAATCCAAAGTCCAACATTTGACTCCGGTGTGGGACAGAAACTCTAATTAGAGCCCCCTTGATTTGTGCCATAAGTAGGGCACTGCAGGGGGAACTGCTGAGGCAGGTGAGACTTATCGGGATTGCATCCCAGGGTAGCTATAAATAGGGATAACAGAGACTCTGCAAAGAGAGGCACAATGAGAATAACGCTGCACCCTGCCCACTCACTGGAGGCTGAGGCACTTCACATCTCGCAGTGACCCACCTTCGCTGCCAGGGGAGAGGCTTGTTCTAGGTCAGCGGGTACCAAAAAGGCCCAGCTGTCATCAGGCACAAAACCAGACCCGTTTTTGGGGATGAAATCATAGCTTTGGAGAGGCTGCTGCTCTCCACATGGCACCGCCACGGGCTCCTCATGACTCACGGGCTGGGCTCCCGCACGGCCCTGCGCCGGTGGGTGGATCCATCTGCGGGGTTTTACTGGTGTCGGGGTCCATCTGCAGGGTTTTACTGGTGTCGGGGTCCACCTGCCCCGATTTACTGGTGTCAGGGTCCACCTGCAGGGTTTTACTGGTGTCAGGGTCCATCTGCAGGGTTTTACTGGTGTCAGGGTCCACCTGCCCCGATTTACTGGTGTCAGGGTCCATCTGCAGGGTTTTACTGGTGTTGGGGTCCATCTGCCCCTATTTACTGGTGTCAGGGTCCACCTGCCCCGATTTACTGGTGTCAGGGTCCATCTGCAGGGTTTTACTGGTGTCAGGGTCCACCTGCCCCTATTTACTGGTGTCAGGGTCCACCTGCAGGGGTTGGTTTGTGCCAGGTCCCACCTGCAGGGGTTGGTTTGTGGGTCAGGTCTGTGGGTCAGGTCTGTGGGCAGGGGTTTGCTGACAGCTCAGCTCCTCTCTGCTGGTGTGGCTGGGGCTGGGTTATGCTTGCATTTGTTGTTCCGTGGCTGGTTTGGAGCGTTATCCCTGGAATTTCAACTAGGAAGGCAACAACTGCAAGGTCTGGTGTGAGGAGGGAGTGCTGGACTTTTCCATGTGAGTGGGCAGCTCACGTTTTGAAACAGTGAGGCTGCACCTCTCGGGTGGTGGTGGTTGCTGGGGTTTAAACTGGAATTCCTGCGGCTCCCTGCTGAGCTGGGAAACCCTGCTCTGCTTTCTGCACCAGCCTCTCCAGTGCAGGCTGATCCAGCACCTCTGGAGAAGGAGCAGGAGCTTCCTGGTGTGGGGAGCAGGAACACAGGAGCACCTTTCACCAGGTTCCCTGACAGGCTGGGGCTCTGCCCTGGGCAGGGGCTGTGCTGGGCACTCCTGTGCCCGGGGCTGCCAGGGGGGGCCAGCGCCTTCCTGTCACAGCACCCACCATGGACAGTGACAAACCCTTCGTGTCACAGCACCCACCATGGACAGTGACAAACCCTTCCTGTCACAGCACCCACCATGGACAGTGACAAACCCTTCCTGTCACAGCTCCCACCATGGACAGTGACAAACCCTTCCTGTCACAGCTCCCACCATGGACAGTGCCCAACACTTCCTGTCACAGCTCCCACCATGGGCAGTGCCAAACTCTTCCTGTCACAGCTCCCACCATGGGCAGTGCCAAACCCTTCCTGTCACAGCACCTACCGTGGACCGTGACAAACCCTTCCTGTCACAGCACCCACCATGGACAGGGCCCAAACCTTTCCTTTCACAGCACCCACCATGGACAGTGCCCAACCCTTCCTGTCACAGCTCCCACCATGGGCAGTGCCAAACTCTTCCTGTCACAGCTCCCACCATGGGCAGTGCCAAACTCTTCCTGTCACAGCTCCCACCATGGGCAGTGCCAAACTCTTCCTGTCACAGCTCCCACCATGGGCAGTGCCAAACTCTTCCTGTCACAGCTCCCACCATGGGCAGTGCCAAACTCTTCCTGTCACAGCTCCCACCATGGGCAGTGCCAAACTCTTCCTGTCACAGCTCCCACCATGGGCAGTGCCAAACTCTTCCTGTCACAGCTCCCACCATGGGCAGTGCCAAACTCTTCCTGTCACAGCTCCCACCATGGACAGTGACAAGCCCTTCCTGTCACTGCACCCACCACGGACAGCACCCAAACCCACACGGAGCTGCCCCACAGAGCCTCAGACATGCCCCTGAGGGGCTCTGTTTGCCTCCAAGCACCGGGGCAAGGCCCGGGAGATGCTGCAGCCTCCAGCAGTGCCACCTGCACGCGGTGACACCGTGGGTGAGTCGCTTTATCCCCTTCCAGGGCCCATCTGGGTGCGGTGGGATGGGATCTTCACACGCATCCAAGCGCCTCCTCCAGCAGGAGAAGGGCAAGATTCCTTGTTTTCACCGGAGCCCGGCCCTGGAGTGGCTGCCTGAGGACTCGGATTTAGCTGCACGCTGCTAACCAAGGGCAGGGCTGCTCTCTCCTCCCTGGTATTTCCATTCCAACCACAACAACGGTGGCAGCGGGAGCGGCCACTCCCATGGAATATTGATGAGCTGTTTGCAGAAATGTCAGGAAGAGCCGGTGGTTGTAGGAACAGCCTCTCAGAGCGGCAGGCTCAGAAAGTTATCTGATGTGATCCCTACTCCGAGTGCTTTATGTAAGAGTTACAAGCGCTTTACAAATCCCTGCGACATTTCCTTGTCTCCTGACGAGCAGAGGGTCGGTGTCCTGACACCGGCACGGGAATCAATCACCATCGCTGCCTCATTATATCCCCACCCTCCCTTCATTAGCATCTCCACCCTCCCTTCATTAGCATCCCCATCCTCCCTCCCAAATTAGCAGGGGGTACCTGGAGGGCTCTGCATGACAATGAGACCGGAGCTCCAGCAGCTCCTCACTCCAATTTCACTCCAAGACTCTGGCACTAAATGTTCCCGCTTGCTTTGGGCAGTAAAAGCTGGAATTCTAGCGAGGTTTCCAGGCAGGATTGTTACATTCTGTGTTTCGCTAAATGCCTTTTCTTTTCTCCTTTCCTGCCTTGCTGCCAGACTGACCTTGCTGGGGCTGTGGGGACGAAGGAGAAGCAACTTGAAGTCTGGGAATGCATTCCCACACACCCCTAATTCCTGTGGGTGTGGAAAAACCCTGGAATGTTCAACTTTGCCATGTCCATTTTAATGTTGTGTGTCACTTTTAGGAGTGTTTCCAGCAATTCCAGCTCACCAGAGGGGTTCAGTACCAGGATCCTCCAGCCTTCACGTGGGTAAGTTCTACGTTGTTGGTTGGGTTGGACCTCAGAGGTGCTTTGGGCTTTGACCACGTCATTCTTGGCCAATTTTTGTCAACTGGAGGGGTCAGGAATATTTAGGTGAAGTCAGAGGACCTTTCAGGTTTTGATTAGTTTCCACTCTTGGAATATATTCTGTATTTCCTCCGAATTTGTGGCCTTTAAACAACCTAAGAGATTCTTTCCAGCTCCTGGGGGAAACAGAGCCATCCCAGAAGGAATGGAGGTTTCATGGAATCATGGGATATCCCGAGCTGGAAGGGATCATGAAGTCCAATCCCTGGCCCTGCACAGACACCCCAACAATCCCACCCTGTGCCTGGGGTTGTGGGGGAGTATTTGGGAGAGGGAGTGGCCTGAGAGTTCTGGGAAGGAGCAAAGGGACCCTCAGACCCCCTATTTTCCATTCTGTGTTTCTGTGCCCCTGGAGCAGCTCCCACCTTGCTGGGGCCCTGAGCTAACTATGGGTGCTGCTGGTCCTGACCAGCCTTGTTTGGACCCTCCTCCCACACCCTGGGCCCAGGAGCTCCAGTTGTGTCCAGCCTGGTGCCTCCAGGCCACACTGGGCGAGTGCTGGTCTGCTCTGGCCATTGCCTGTCCATCCTGGCTGCTCTGGGATTGATTTCATGGACCTGTCACGTCACTGTGAACCTGCTGGATGATCCCTGGATCTTGTCCTGACCTGTGGATTGATGGCCTGGCTTCCCCTGGACCTGCCTCGTTGCTGTGACATCGCCCCAGGTGGATTTCTGGCTGGTCCCGGCACCATCCCTTGGACTTGCATCCTCACCCAGGTCCTGTGGGACAAGCTGTGGCTTGAGGGGGTTTTTCCAGCCGTAGGATCCTAATCCTGCCCTTCCCTGAGAGAGCAGCCCTGCTCATGCTGCTCCCTGACACATCTGAGCTCCCAAACCTCGCACACTCCAGCTCAGAAGGGGTGAAAAGAACAAAAAGCCACCCAGGTGGCCTGGAGCTTGTCTCAGGTGGCCCCAGCCTTCTCCAGAGGTGCTAAATTTTGCTGTTTGCAAAGCCTTTTGTGGTGCTGGAACAATGCATGAGGGGAATCTAGTCAAGATTTCTACTTTCCAGGTTATTTTTGGTTTGCTTGGAAAAAAAATGAGGAGGAGAGCGGGCTCCAAACCATGTTCCAAAGGCTGGAAAGGAAGCATCTGGTGTGCCCAGGGGTTGTCATAGTGAAGATGAGTGACACATAATAATGATGAATCCAGAAACTTTCACCTTGATTTGCCTGCCTGGCGGAGCTTTGAAGTGAGCCTCCAATATTATGTTAGCAGTTTATTGTGTGTGCTTCATTAAAAATACATCACAGGCCTCTCGGAGCTGCGAGGGACGCAAATTAGGTCAGCGAGTCCAAGCTCCCGCTGCTCTGCCAGGGCTCTGATCCCGCTAATGACTCCAGCCCAGCCCTGGCAGGCGCTCCTGTGGCTGCCAATTTCAGCTCTGGGCTGACAGGGAAAACAGCGTTTCACTCTTGAAAACTTTCAGTTCTTGTTAAACAGACTTTATTTCGTGTTCCCTGCCCGGCGGGTGTTTGAGTGTGAGGGGGCAGCTCTGCCCCAGCCCTGAACCCCC